>JAWQFJ010011457.1:0-13196 GCA_034096865.1 Theodoxus fluviatilis
GGTGATAGGTGCACCTCATCACACGTGCGAAAAAAGTGCGCTCTCTCTCTCTCTCTCTCTCTCTCTCTCTCTCTCTCTCTCTCTCTCTCTCTCTCTCTCTCTCTCTCTCTCTCCGTATATCCCATTTTCCTTCCCAATCCTGATCGATGTTAACACGTATGGAGTCGTTACTTGTACAAATGATGAAGTTTTATATTCCTTCAACAATTTTTGGTCGGCACAAAATGAAACAATCTGTTTGTCGAAGTGCCTTTACCAATCAAATGTACATAACTTCTCGGGTTCAAGCATTATTTTCACTTGACCTCAACTTGCATGCTTTTGCATGCCATTACAAACAAAATTAAAATCACAACGTAGAGATGAATTTGAAATGCATCAGATCACATTTAGTAGAGCACAAATTTCATTTTCACTGTGTGAAAATTTTCTGAATATCATTTGTGGATGGTATCAAGCAGTTGACACTACACTCCTCGTAATAATTTCTTACAACAAACCCCAAGAAAGCGATTGTTTTTTATATTTCTCCTGATTTACACTGTAGAACCCAAACACCGGCGGTAAATGAAAGTCGCTTTAACACTAGCTGTGATTCGGAACCTCCGTCCACAACACGTAACCTCTTTTCCCTTGCAAAACATCTGATTTAAAAGATTTTCCTCTATTTACTTTTGTGCATCACCTGTATTTGCAAAGGCCAAAACAAGTTGTGGTTATTGTAACATGGCCCTAAAATAGGGTTGGTAGGTCGGCCCGAACTTTGTTTTTCTTATTAGAAGAAAATAAACCGAACTTCCTTTCTCTGTAAATGCTTTTTAAAACTTTAATAGTCGGATCTATGAGTGCTCATTGGGCAAAGATAATGGAACAGAACACAGTTTTTTTATTTACCTTCAATGTTTTTAGGCGTGATCGGAAACAAATTTTGGGTCGAAAGGAAAAAATAGGGTCGGTCTGGTTATCGTAACCTCAACTCTTTTTTCTCTAGTGAGCCGTCACGTGGTGTGGGCACAATGCAAAGCATGGCTTTCCAGCTTCCAGCGTTTTCCCTTCGTCTTCTCGCACTGGAGATAGGAGCGCGAGCAAGTGAGACTGTTCCTGATTACAACAGAGAGAAACATCATCGTCGTCGTTAACTCTTGCTTCTTTGCGATGTATGTAGGAATGCTGTCTGATGCATTTGCTCAGCGCACTTCCAGCGCAAGGGTTGCTCAATGGCGCTTTGCATAAAATCTCCAGGACTTCACTCGTGTCACTGACTATCTCTACTGTCCAAGTGACTCAGAGACGGTTGCTGCGGTCGACGTGGTAAAACAAAGTACGTTTTCAGGCCTCATCTGAAAACTGAATTTGTCTCTTGTCGCAAAGCCTGATCTAGCATTATAATAATGAGTGTAAATGCCTAACTTATACCCTTTGCTCATGAAATTCTAGTCGGCATGACCTTGTGAATCGTACCTAGGCAAAAATGAAAAGCATTTTAGCTCTCGTTTTGCATCTCTTTTTTTTCTTCTCAAATGTAAGTAATGCCACTATTTGATAGTTTCAGGCTTCCCACAAATAAACAAGATAATTTTGTTTCCAGTGGGAAAACTTGCCGTTTTAACGTTAAAAAAAAAAAAAAGACGAGGCAAAACTTTTTGATTGATTTATATTCCACATGCCGTCAGACTTTTGAACAGTTAGTTAGATGTGTTGTTCTTGTTGTTTTGTTTTGTTGCTTTTGCTGTGGTCTTAGGTTTAGTTGGTGCTGTTGCTTTGGATTTTCGCCCACTTGTGTTGGGTGGATTGTTTCCCTTTGACTGCATTTTGCTGGTCTGTGGTGCTTGACAGATTCCACAGTCTAATATAGAAGAGATCGAGAAGCTTTTATAGACTTAGTTAAGCGTGTATCCGTGTGTGTATCTGAATGTTGAGCAGCCGCTGAAGGTGAAGTATTTATGATGTTTCCCTGTAAAGGCCTACCTTGTTTGCTGGTCAAATCGCAAATGCCTCTAATTATCACAATAAAGATTATTGCATCTTCCATCGGTACTTTGGGTGCTTTTTGAAAACAGATATCCGTGTATTTTCTTTAGCAGATGTATCGACCTATATAATTGCAACGTTTACGGTTGAAAAATAGCCTAATCACCGCTTTATTTACGAAGCTGAAATGCAACAAGCTATAGGCCTACAACCTTCATTTAAATGCACTCCTCGCATATCCACTACTTTGCATTCGGCGATTTGCATGCTCGCAACTTCCCTTCTTTTCACACCTACAAAACGTGAACTCAAAGAAAGGTCATTCGCACCATGCCATTTACTTTGCTTGGAACTGACCTTTTGCCAGATGCCAACAGTTGGGGTGAACTGTTTGTCAGTTGATGGTGCTGGTGATGCTGCTCCTGGTAAAGTTGGTGCTGGTGTTACTGTTCTTCCTTTTCCTGCTGAAAATAATGACACCAATGGAGGCGTTAACGATGATGGTTTTGATGATGGTAGTGATGATAACAGACTTGATAGTAGCGGTAGTGATGGTAGTTGTGCTAAGTGATGCAGTAGTAATGAGTAACTGCAGCGTGAAAGAGGACGAGCAGCAGCGGTAGTAGGCACATAGTTCGTGTGTGCTCGCGTGCGTGTGTGTATGTCTGTGCGCGCGCGCGCGTGTGTGCGCATGTGTGTGCTAGCGTTTATGTGTGCGCGCGCGCGGCGTGTGTGCAGATGCGTGTGTGTTTGTGTGTGTGTGTGTGTGTGTGTGTGTGTGTGTGTGTGTGTGTGTGTGTGAAGATGCTTGCTAGCAAGTTTGCAGTGCTCGCAGGAAATCATAAGACACAACAGATCACAGACAGAGGTGAGTGTCAAGCAATTTCGACTGGGAGCCGTCGAGCCAGGTATATCTGAAACCAGATCTGCCCTATAGACTGCTCTAAATCCCCTCCACAGCCTCGGAAATATTTCGACCATAAAAAAACCCTCATTTTTACGAAAACATTCCATGGTTGACAGCGTACCCAGACATGCAGAGCGTCACGGAACGTGAGCGCTACACAGCGGCATTTGGATGCACGGAAATTAGGCCTACGTAGGCCTACGTACGTGAAGAGAAATTACTGAAACAAGAACAGGACGAGAAAGTCGATAGGGAGAGAAGGAGATGAAGATGTTACATTCCATGAGAAATCATTCCTCACAATAAATGCATTGTACAATATTTGACAATTTTGTAAGCAGAACATTCTTTCGGCTTTGTATTGCGAACCAGCTATTTGATCGGTGTCTTTTTGCAAGTACGGTATTTTTCCTTTTCGCACGCGTTACTCCAGTTAGATTACTACAACATCAATAGTAATGGTTTAACGTGTCGTGGATTCGGAGGAAACGCATACTGCTCTGATGAACTTACATGTTTTCAGCAATCTGAACTACAAGATATCTCCCTGTGGCACATAAATGCTGCTTCTAGATGGCTGTGCGAATGTTACTAGAGTAAGCCTCGAAAGCGCAAAGACCGCAGCAGTACAGCTAATAGTTAAGGTAGGCCTACACGTATGGGTGCAGGCAGCATGGGCTGTATTGAGCCAAATGGCCAAATCCCTCGATGTCTCTCTCAGCAGCTGGAACTCATCGCTGCAGGACATTTAGAGCCGTATTTGGTACTTATTTACAGGGGCGGCCCCAAGCAGCAAAGGGTAACGCGCTAAAGGCTCCTTCACACTGCAGAATAATGTCATACGCAACCACTGTCAAGCTTTTGTCTGGTAACTCCTTTTTTCAGTTAGCATTGCAAAAAATTGTAATTTCATAAAATTTTGAAGAGTGACCCTTAACTTATTGTGATTAGTGTATGAATAGGCCTACGCAAGAAAGGGTCTTTGCGATCTTGCACAAGACTATACACCGTCGAGAGTTCTCCGATCATCAGGGAGACTTCTTCTCTGTGCTCCCTCGAAACACCTAAAGGTATTTGGAGAGAGAGCCTTCTCATACACTGGTCCAAGATTCTGGAATGCAGCCCCAGAAGAATTGAGGAGGTCAGAGATCCTGGCCAGCTTCCGGAAAAAAAACTTAAGACCTTTTTGTTTAAGACAAAATGTGGGCGCTTTGAGCATGCCTCGGCGTGAGAATAGCGTGTAACGTCCAACAGTATGAACCGTCCAAAAGTATGAACCGGAAATCGTCGCAGAGTTATCTGCCCGGTACTCTTAATAATTCGACTCTAAAAAGAGACGGCACCCGCCACTCCGCCTGACTGACTTGGCACGCCCGGGGAGTTATGCTAAGATCCGGCCGCGTAAATATATCTGCGTTTTGTGACAAACGTCTTGCTCGGCGGTACTGTACTCCATGCACCTTAACGGTGCGCGTGATTCGGGTGTAATCTTAAGCTAAACGACGTTCCGAATGTTTCCGACTTCGACCATTTCAGCAGCGCCAATAAACGTACTTTAGCTTAAGATTACACCCGAATCACGCGCACCGTACAGTACCCATATAGCGCCAGGAGGGAAAATCGTGCGTATCGAAAACTAGGAGCTGGAACTCGGGCTCAGCGCCATTTCACGCCGGGCATGGGCAAATCGCACCATTATTCTTATCGCAGATCCCTCAACGGCCAGTTCCGACATACAGAGAGGCAGTGTCTTGCCTCATCTTCACACCGTGTAGGGCTGTCTGTGGGCGTCTGACACTGCTCCCTGTCAAGCATGAGTGGTCAAGACATGAATATTCATGCGCCGCCGGTCAAAGCACAGGTTTGCTGAATCTTATTATTGAATTAAGCAAGATTTCACTTTTTGCTCTGTATCGCTTCCCCCAATTCTCAGCCTCTACTCCTATCCCAACAATATTTAAAAGCACACCTCCAGTGCCCTGGCAACGATGGCACACCGGCTCTGATGTGCAGGCCTTCTGTGCTCTCATTTGCTGATTAAAAATATAGGCTCTAACCAGTAGAGAGTGAGCTTAGTGACAGTTGAACACACAGAGCCAAAACCCAGTGGCCAAACATTCGGACTGTGGCACCCCGCCGTCGCAGTTCGAATTTTCGTACTATGGCACTGAGAGTTAAGAAATGACATCATACAGAGACTTTTTTCCTTAACTATTGATACATAGGTCTCCAAGCTGCTTCCCTTGCGCCGTTTGATTCAAAATCAAAGTGCAGTCTCAAATAAATGTGCAATGCAGATAGACAGACGACCTCTTCGAAATTGATACTCACTTTATGAACACACGCAATTCAAAAATGGACAATGTCGTAGGCACTGTGGTTTCTTACCTTGAAGACCCAACTGTTCTTTCGTTTGCACTCGTCGTCTTGTAGGCGTGCTGATGTCTGTGAAGGCTTTTTATCAACCTCCTTCAAACAATACATGTTCCCTGCACCGATCCTACGATGCAGTAATCTTTCTTGAGACAGAGGTGTGTGTGTGTGTGTGTGTGTGTGTGTGTGTGTGTGTGTTGTTGAGAGAGAGAGAGAGAGAGAGAGAGAGAGAGAGAGAGAGAGAGAGAGAGAGAGAGAGAGAGAGAGAGAGAGAGAGAAAGAGAGAGAGAGAGAGAGAAAGAGAGAGAGAGATAGAGAGAGAGAGAGAGAGAGATGAACAATCTGAGTGACTTCAACATCCATGCACTGTAACCAAGCCCCTCCTCTAGCACCGACAATGGATGCTTTGTAGGTGCATCTAGGAATCCCAAAGCATTCTCACAACCAATGCTGTCATTGTCTCTGCTCCCAAGTACAGCTACTCCCAGGGGTTGTCACCGTTGTGATCGTCCTTGTTATTTTTTCCTTCTGTAGCTTCTCCTCCCGCCCCTCACCCCCACCCCACTCATTTTCGGTATCATTGTAGGATTCTTTTTTATGCACACCTGCACAAGGCATTAGAACTGCATTAGAATAACATTGATCTTTTCACCCAACGTTCAGTAGCATTCATCAACGTTGTCGATAACGGTTGAAGTTGTTATAGCAGTGAGACATTTTAACATACTTGGCGATGGGATCGACCATATTCATTGGTTTTGTCTACGCGGACGTTACCGTTGACAATCATACTTTTTCTATAAGTGATGAATGTTTTGTCATACAATGCAGATTGAGGAGGATACCCAAGCAGACGTTCAACACGATAAAAGACTGACCCAGCGAAATCCCAGCTCCTCTTACCACACGTCTGTTGAGGAAATAGCGGCGCCACACCTGGATGTTCCTCCTGCTTCCATAGAAGGTGACGCATCTGAAAAAGCATCGACGCAGTCAGCTCCTTTCGACAGCGGAAAAGACTTCCTGGCCTCTTTGAACAGAAACGCAACGTTGGACGACACAAGACTCGATGAGCTCAAGGTGATAATTAGCTGCTTAAAACAAACGTTTGAGAAGAATGAACAATACCGAAATGACAAAACGTCCCCTGAACCTGTTTACAAAGAAAGTACTACCAATCATGCACAGAAATATTCCTCCAGTCCTTCGGTACCCATGGAGGATAGTCGGATTGTTGAGGAAATGAACGCGGTGGAATCGAGTGCAGAAAAGAATATACAGAAATTCCAGCCATTTGGCTCTGCATCCAGTAACCTCGGTGCACTTCGGATGGGAACAAAGGGAGAGACTTCGGTATACACTCCAAAGAAAAACTGTTTTGAATCAGTTCTTATCGAGCGGACTTCGTCTCCGTTCAAACGTTCTGTGCAACCATTGTCTACAAAAGTATCGGCTAAGAGACGGCGAATTGTTGCAGATGAGTTTCAATCTCGTTTGTCGCAAAATGTTCGCTGCAGAGAAATCTTAGATTTTGACCAAGATCAATGCTGGTCCCCATTCAACGTGAAGGAAGCCTTTTATCGAGGTGACCTCAATGCAATGGAAGCAAAGACTTTGGAATGGGCCGCAGAAAAAAGTATCCCTGCACTGTCAGAAGAAGCGGTGGCCATGGCCGAAGTTTTGAATTGCCCGAACTGGAACATCAGGCTACGTCTGTCCTTCATCCTGTATACATTTTCCACAATGATGACGCTGGTCACAGATCCCCGCTTTCAAAGTCTGCCATCGTCGGCGCAGGATGCTTCAGCGAGTATACCCGAGTTGACTCAATCACTACCATCTGATCTAGAAAATATCCTTCCATATTTCCATCTCGGCTGTCTTTATTACCTACCATCACAAAACGTACATTGGATCGGCAAACAGATTTTCCAAGACATTTTTCAGACTTGCAAAGAGTGGTGCGCGATGAAAAACAAGTCTTTTGTGGCATCGAGAAAAACTGATGACATGAACAAGGTTAAAAGCAGCCCAGCAAACTACTCCCAGACGTCGCGTAATGACACTACCTGCGTGGTAACGCACAAAGTTCTCCAGAAAGTAAGCACCTGGTATTTAACCAGAGGAGCTCCTCAGTTAATCATTTATGTTCCTCCACTGTTGATCGACGAATCTTCATCCATTCGTGTTGCAAACCCTGATTTTGAGCCCTCTTCCTACCAAAGGAAGACATCGTCTAATCATGGCTCATACGTGCACGAGGTGCTTGTTTGTCAAGCGTTTCTCAAAGTCATGCTGCTGCTCCGGAATCACCAGCAGCCATTTTCAAGTTTGGAACAGGATATTGAAAACGTGAGAGATATGTTAACATCGCAAATTCCAATGCGTCTGAGCAATGTGCATTTTCTTGCGAAAGTCTTCGAAAACTTAGTAAATGAAGTAACATCGAATCTTGCTGATCAAAACACGTCTCTTGCAGAAGGAAGAGGAATGAAGACACCAAATCTTGACGCATCTCCTCCAAAACAAGAGACTTCAACTCGGCAAACATCCTTGCAGAACCAACGCCATCAGCCACAAGATTCATCGGTGCGAGTGGAATTATCTGATTCAAAGACAAAGGAGGCGCCCCCAAATCGAAAAACTTCCAGAAAAAAGAAACCGACAGAAGGCCAGGATACAGTGAAGAAATCTCAAAGCCATCAAGAACACTATGTCAGCTGTTCGGTAATGGCATCTCAGTTGCATGGAAAGCTTACGTCGCAAGAAGATTTGGCAGCATATGTTCGTTTATTCTTCCTCTCCCTTCAATCATTCTTTCCATTCCGTCAACGGTCCAGCAGCAATCCTGGAAACCCAGATCAGTTACAAAAGAGTCGATCGAAGTTGGGCACCGCCTCGTCAGCGCCTAAATTCAGTCCAACACGAAACGCATACAGTCGAACATCTAGTGCGTCTTCGTTGTCTTGCCTTGACTCTTCTCCAGGGGCACGCTCAGATCAAGATGAGCCTCAATCAATGACTACTATAGCCTCAGATGAGTTCATGTCGACCAGTCGACCAGGCTCCCCTTCCTCTCAACCACGCAGAGGAACTGCTGTGAAGAGCCCGGTCGCACAACTGAAAACGCCGCAATTGCTTCTACACTTGTTAAATGTTCCAAAGCATCCGACGCTGAGTACACCCATGCCGTTGTCTGTTTACGAACTTGATGCCTGTTTGTTTGCAGTGGACCTGTTCAGGCAGTACACTTCTCACCTTGAGCAGCCACGCAAATCTACTCTCTATTGTCCTCGACCGTTGTTCATTGATCTCTGAACTGGTGCAAATGAAGGGGAAATATTCTTACAAAAGAGTAGACAAACATTTATTCACGCAACTTCTGTGCACAGTCCATGGCCAAATTTATTTACTGATTCTAAATGAAAAGATCAAAGCAGACTACAAGTCGGTATGCACATTTTTCAAAGTACAGTTCCAGGCGTGTACATCTGCTGTATTCGCAATGCCAGCCCTATTTTTGATTCTTGCTTTTTTCGCCTTTTCTTTGTCTGCAAGTAAGCCGAAGTATTTATCGACTTTTCACGTATAAGGACATAGTTTTCCTGTTTTTGATGCCCAAAGATGAAATGTTCATAACATGCGCCCATAAATCATTAAGCACGAAACGATGAAGCATTCATAAGCAAACTCATTTTGCACGCATACCGAGATTTATCCATGTGAAGTTGCCTGGGGTTTTATTTTTAGTACAGTTATTCAGGGGACACTTGTGGCATGAACCTTTTTTCTAAACTGTACATTTGTATAGAAGACTAATGTGCATGCTTCCATTATGATAAAATTCTTACATATGTTCACATTTATATTGATTTGCCTGCGTCCTATAATTGCATGAAATGTTATGTAGTCTTTTTGTTTTCTGTGCCGTCTTCAAAACGTGAAGCTGTTTTTGCACCACAAGAGAGAAAACGTGTCCCATGCAGAACTTCTGAAAGGACGACATATTTCATGTGCAGTTAAGATATTTTTAAGTATTTATTTTTGGCTTGCATCATGAACTTTCCATTCATTGCTGATATTGAATGTTTGCTTTACCAGAAAATAAATATTTTAATACATCCTGAAAATTTGTCCTGTTCTGTGGTTACATGCTACATTCACCCTAAGTTTGCTGCCACTCAAGTGGAAAATAGGGGCGGAGCAGCCCAATGACCTCATTATTAGCCTGGATGTCTGGCTGCTGGGCTTTATGGGCTGCAGCTGCTCAACATACATGTGTGAATCTGCTCTACCTTCCCTTCAAAACGCGGTCGACTCAGTATTGCAATGTGTGTATTATTACACAACATGTCTGACCGCGTTTCATAATCGAAATTGCCCTCTTGTCAACTGGAACCCATGTTCATGGAGTTAGGGGCATTTGCTACAGCAGCTCTACCACGTGCCGCTTTGAATACCACTACAGACAAGCAGGAGGTTCCACGAACACGACAACATACGGTTGGAGCCTTTCGATACTCCTTGCATTCACCGGAACCCCCCGACTGCTGGATTTCTCAGGCCAAGTCCAGTAGTTCAAGGTGCTGTGGCCCAAGCAGCCAAAAGCCAGCCAAGATTCATCTGGACTACATCGGGCCATAACACTTTAAACGACTTTTACCGTTCAGACAAATCCCAAAGAATCTCAGCGATAGTTATACTTTTTCAGTCTTTGCAGTACTAGGATACCTACTGCTGAGGATGCATCTTTTGCTTTATTTTCGTATTCTGCAAGATGCGGCTAGTGCACATATAATTTAATCCGACTTACATTTTCATTTGCTTTCCGAGTCAAACATTAATATGTGTAAATGCAATGATTTTGCTCCTATTCTGTGTTGTACATCAAAGCATGATCGCCTTCGCCTTCGCAAGGCTGAAGGTGTACAACGCTGTCGTTCTCATCTTCCTTCTTTGTGGTTGTGAAACCTGGACACTACCGGAGGCACAACAGGCAGTTAGAGTAGGCTTTTATTCGCTCTCTTTGATCGATTAAATGGATACGCTAGGAGGATCGAGTATCCAACCAGGAAGTCCTTGACCGTGCCCAGTCGACAAGTGTCGAAGTCAAGATCCTTCAGACCCAGCTTCGATGAGCTGGACGAGTCGAGGATTTCCAGACAGCTATTCTATGGAGAACTCGTCCTGGACAGCCACAACCGGGGAAGACCAAGGAAGAGATACAAAGACAGCCTCAAGGCAAGTCTCAAATGGGCAGATCTTTGTCCTTGCAAGCATGAGGCTCCTGCCTCCAAGCGAACTGCCTGGCGAACCCTAACGTTATCAGTCACCTCCAATCTTGAGACAGACTGTCGTCAACGCCTTGCCCTGCAAGAGAGCGAAGACACAGGGCTGCCTCTGCCCATAGCCCAGCTCTGTCGACTGGCGATCTATGCCTCATCTGCAGCCGCCTGTGCGCTTGTAACTTCGGTCTCCGAAGCCACAGAGAAGATGACCTCGCAAAGTAATGCCTTCCGCGGCATACGACAGATATATCATAGCAAGTATTAGCAATTATTAAGATTGTCCATTTTTCACTTAAAAGACTGAACAGTTAAATTACAGCCATAATATCTGCCACGTTCTTTCGTTTTCCTTCGTGTTTTCTTTCACTAAACAAAACCACAAACTTCCTTTTTTCCCTCAAATGCGTGACGATAAAGTCAACCAAGTCTTGTGTTCCGATTAATTAATAGTTGCAGAAACAAATAAGTAAAATTCGGATGAAATGGGCAGACGACTAAGAACAGTTACTGGGAAAGATGTTTTCTTATCTCAGCATTGAGCTGTTGCTGTCGTAATTGTCGTTGCTGTCGTGTAATTTGTCATATTCAGCGTTGTCAACTTCGCCGTTAACCGCTGCCATCCTCGACGCCATCGTCATTCCTACTACTTTTCCGTCTGGAGATATGTAACGCATAGGTATGGAAGGGTTGTGTGCATGCAAGGTATTGACAGTGCATGCTATTTTGATACGTTGAGACATAGTTGGAGTAGACAGTGCATGACGAAAAGCAGTCATCATACCTGTCAGGTTTTATAGTAGAAAAAGGGGTGAAATTTTTCATTTTAATTAGAATTGTGACAAAATGTAACTCGATTATTTTTCCACCGGAGTCCAGTCTTGGAACGTGATCTATAATCGAGGCAGGAATGATCAAGAGGTTTCCTGGATTTGGAAAGAAATATTATGGAGGTAGACCTAGTTCATGTACTAATTTCAAACAAATGGTCCAATGCGCATGTTAGTATACATTATGAATTCGAGAGGGGTGGTTCTTTTCCCTAGTCACTGAGTTTACCTAAATATATTTGAAGAAAATGTCGAAACCACTCGGCTGTTAACAAGAATCGCAAAGGTCCCGGTACCGCCTGAGGTTCTGGAAACTGCTCTACCTAATTTACCTGATCTGCATCGCCTAGGCTATGAGTTAGGAGATTTTAGGAGTTCCGTGTTGCTCTCCTACTGAATACTCCTTCAAATGTCTAAAAATGGCTTTAACATATACCTGCTTCAAATGTGCGTAAATTGGAAACTGAGAGTCACAGTTGACTAACATAAGATGGCAAACGTCCTTCTGTTCCAGCCAAATTTTAAAGGAGATGAAGCATTAACAATGCCAGAGATGAAATCACATTAGCATCAAGACGGATTGTGTGCAGGAGGAAAAGAAAATGAAAACATTAATCCAAGGCTGTCCACAGACTGACGGAGGACGAAGATGACACTTTAGGACATGCTTCTGCCTCCTGTCATGAAACACAGCCTTTGATCGACGAATCGGACGCTGATATGTACGTTGAAGATATGAGTAACCATACTGTGCAAAACAGAAAACTAATTGATGAATCATTGCTCAATGTACGCTTTCATGTGACTCACTTTGAACGTCAGTTGTACGTGAAGCACGAATATATTAGTCATAGTGGTCAGTGTGAGCGACAATGCATCACAGGAATGTCCAAATATCGGAGACAGAGGGTAGATGTACTGTAAGACAATTGCGGAAATGAAAAAAGCTCGAAACTGTACAGATAACTTCCTTACCTCAGCGTCTGGTCGTGTGTAGGACTGCTGTAACATGCTCTCGTCGCACCAGAAGGCTGGAGAGACGAGGGACTCTGGTGAGAAGGCTGGAGAGACGAGGGACTCTGGTGAGAAGGCTGGAGAGACGAGGGACTCTGGTGAGAAGGCTGGAGAGACGAGGGACTCTGGTGAGAAGGCTGGAGAGACGAGGGACTCTGGTGAGAAGGCAGGAGAGACGAGGGACTCTGGTGAGAAGGCTGGAGAGGACGAGGGACGCTCTGGTGGAGAAGGCTGGAGAGACGAGGGACTCTGGTGAGTAAGGCAGGAGAGCACGGAGGTACTTCTGGTGAGCAGGCTGGTGAGCGAGCGAGGGACTCATGTGTGACGAAGGCTGGAGAGACGACGGGACTCTGGTGAGAAGGCTGGAGAGACGAGGGCGACTCTGGTGAGAAGGCAGGACGAGACGATAGGGAGCTCTGGTGAGAAGGCTGGAGAGACGAGGGACTCTGGTGAGAAGGCTGGAGAGACGAGGGATTCTGGTGAGAAGGCAGGAGAGACGAGGGACTCTGGTGAGAAGGCAGGAGAGACGAGGGACTCTGGTGAGAAGGCTGGAGAGACGAGGGACTCTGGTGAGAAGGCTGGAGAGAGTACGAGGACTACTGGTGAGATAGAAGTTGGCCGGGTGGGTTACAAAGGGGTGATCTCATCTTTGTGCTACGTCTTGGTCACTTTCCATTCGAGCCGGCTCTTTCGTGGTTCACCAAATTCATACTTGGCTGAAATCGGACCCGCGACCCAGGCAAAGCAATCAGTGCATACTCTGTAATGAGAGTCATTATACCATATTATGACATAATTAATCATGTAATAATTGAT
>JAWQFJ010011458.1:0-7500 GCA_034096865.1 Theodoxus fluviatilis
GGAAGCGAACCCCTCTGCCAGGGGGTGGTGGAATGTTGAACAGCCAGCTTGCCTGCCAGCCAGCTTGCCTGCTTTGCTAAAGTGTGGTGGCCTGTCTTGTTGGAGAGCAGACCGACTCCTTTCCGAGGAAGAAGAAGAAGAAGACGTAGGAGCCAGTTCCCTCGACACGACGCAGAAGAAGAAGGAATGCCAGAGAGAGAGAGAGAATGAAAGAATGCCAAGTTTCAGCTGTTTCATCGACTGTGGTGATTTCCCTCCAGGGTCACCGGCTGCAATGTCGGTGCACTCAGACCCCCTCCCCCCAATTCCAACCCCGGTGCTAACGCGGTGAGCGTGGGGTTTAGGTCCGTGCTTCTCCACCTGCACGTTTTTCATCGAAAGGGTCAGATAAGTACATTTAGTTAATTACCTCGGCTCGGGCAGACATCTTTCTTTTCATTGTTTTCTTTTTACTTGTCTCGCTTCAAATTGCTGAACTGAATTGATTGTTTTCTACTTGCATTCTATGCATTTATTGTAGCGTTTGTCGCTCAGTCACCATTCACTGGTAAATGCATTCATGAAAATTAAACTACTTCCTTTGAATTGATACCGTTTTTGCCATTACTTCATTTAGACAATTACCATCTAGCGTGTGAATGGAGGAATGAAGGTGCGTGCTTTGGTTCTTCCCCTAGACATTTAAACGAGTTAATTTGATCAAAGAACAAGTACGTCACAGGAAATAAAACGTTTTGATTTAAAATGCTCTTTTTGCTTCGTGATTTTGAGTGAGTGTACGTCCGATGTTTTACAAGCAACAAAGATGCTCTAGAACCCCTCGCAAACATGGCGAAGGAAGACGTGAGCCATGCCATTGGCTCTATACAGACTAGAACACTAACAAATTGCTGCTGCTTGCTGTTGTTGCTGCTAATTGCTGCTGCTTGCTGTTGTTGCTGCTAATTGCTGCGGTTTGCTGCTGCTGCTGCTGTTTGCTGATGCTGCTGTTTGCTGCTGCTGCTGCTTGCTGCTGTTTGCTGCTGTTTGCTGCTGCTGCTGCTGCTGCTGCTTGCTGCTGCTGCTGCTTTTTGCTGCTGCTTGCTGCTGTTTGCTGCTGTGTGCTGCTGTTGCTGCTGTTGCTGCTGTTTGCTGCTGCTGCTGCTGCTGCTGCTGTTGCTGCTGCTGCTGCTGTTTGCTGCCTCTGCTGTTTGCTGTTGCCGCTTGCTGCTTGTTGCTGCTGTTTGCTGCTGTTTGCTGCTGCTGCTGTTTGCTGCTGCTGCTGTTTGCTGCTGCTGCTTGCTGCTGCTTGCTGCTGCTGTTTGCTGCTCCTGCTTGCTGCTACTCACTGCTGCTGCTTGATGTTGCTGCTGTTTGCCTTGCTGCTTGCTGTTGCTGCTATTTGCTGATGTGTGATCGCGCGCGCGCGCGCGTGTGACGTGCCTGTGCGTGGGTGCGTGCGTGCGTGTGTGTGCGTGCGTGCGTATATGTGTGTGTGTTTGCGTGTGTGTGTGTGTGCGTGCGTGCGTATGTGTGAGTGTGTTTGTTTGCGTGCGTGTGCGTGCGTGTGTATGTGTGCTTGTGTGTGTGAGTGTGAGTGTGTGTGTGTGCGTGCGTGCGCGTGCGTGCGTGTGTGTGTGTGTGTTTGTTTGCGTGCGTTTGCGTGCGTGCGTGTGTGTGTGTGTGTGTGTGCATGTGCGTGTGCATGTACGTGAGATTATTAAACATTCTGCTGGCCATCTATCCAACAGCAGCCACACTATAAATCACAGAATAGTTGGAGGCAGCCAAGGTCATTGCAACGCTTTATTTTGGTGCCATTACGATAACAATCAAGTGCATTTTGCCAACAACAAGGAAAGCCAAGAAGAACTGACTGCCACTCTGGACAAATATGATTTAATCATTTGCAGTATGCATCCTACACTTTCTTGAGTGTAAATGCACTTGACATTGATTTTTCTTTCGTTTGCAACCGAAAAAGGCCACAGGAGAATCATCTGTCTTTATTTCCTCACGTCGTTTAAGCTGCATGTCTTTGATGTGTCACACTGAACATCCCCAGATGATGTGCTAGTTATTCGTCCACTGTATTTTACTGTAACGGTTATATGTTACCCACTCATGATGCTGCTGCAGTGCTGGAAAAGCATGTGTGTGTTTTATCAGAAATAAGCTAAAGATACGTAAACTATCATTTATTACAATTATCGTGCAAAAATGCTTTCGATGATATCAAGCAATTCATTGATTTTACCCAGTTTTAATGGACGAGGTGAATCTCTTAATCCACTCATT
Source organism: Theodoxus fluviatilis (assembly GCA_034096865.1). NCBI lineage: Eukaryota > Metazoa > Mollusca > Gastropoda > Cycloneritida > Neritidae > Theodoxus > Theodoxus fluviatilis. The sequence continues at coordinate 2,278 of JAWQFJ010011458.1, forward strand.
GAATATTTTTGTTCTGTACATCTTCTTCAATTATGTACACTTCCGAATTATGGAGGAGAATTCTCCATTCTTTTTAAGACGATTTTTTCAAAGTACTTCATACCCATGTATTGAATAGTGATACAAGGAAACTGCTGAATGTTGTGAAATTGTTTTTAATGAAATTAGTGCGACACAGAATATGGCATTTTTGAAGACAAAAGTTATCAAACTGTGCTCAATAATTACAATTAAAACATTACTTGCAACTAAGCGTTTTGTTCTGAAGGAAATGACATATATAATGATAATGATAATAATGATAATAATAATAATAATAATAATAATAATAATAATAATAATAATAATAATAATAATAATAATAATAATAATAATAATAATAATAATAATAATAATAATAATAAATAATAATTTAAAAAATAATAATAATAATAATAATAAGGGGTTTCTTGTACACGCAAAACTGTTTTAAATTGTTAGTTTCGCGAGGTGATGATTCAGAATTATGTATTTTTCGTGTAATGTTTAATACCCTAAAACATTGACAAATCGAATATCCCTGATCAATTTGCAAAATACTGAAGTTAAAATCTGGAAAGATAGAGACTTATTGAGTGAAAGACACCTCTTACAAGTTTGTTCCAGATCACATATGCTCTAGAAAACTATAATATAAAATATGCTGAGGTTTGGTTTGATTTTACTGGTGCAGTATAAAAATCTGTGGTTCAATTATTATTGAACAGTTTGTGAGTGGTAGCGCTACGCATCTCTGAGGCAAAAAGATACATAATAACAGCATTGCGCTTGCTGTCTATTGCACGTGTAATTCGATACTTGGAGTGAGAGAAAAATCCTATCTAGGTATAATTCACTTGAAATACACAAATATATTTGCGGCACTCAGACTGCATTAGCAACGATGCGAGAGTGGGCATCACTTTCTTAAACGTTATCCCTTTCTCTGGTAAACTACGAGTGTCCTCAAACGCATTCTTTGCTGTGAGCGAGAGCGCTTCTGCTTGCCTCCACATCTGCATCGCCAGTGAGGAAACGCTTCCACCTTGCTCACTGATTTAAAGTCCCAGCCACAGTCATGCCAAAGTAGTTGGTTCCAGGAACCGTCTCCAGAGACGCTCTGGTGAGGAAGTCAAACAGCTGGCAGTAACCCCCCTTGCCGCGGCCTTTGACCTTTGTCACCGCGAAGGATCTGCAGTGACGTCGAAGGGCACACTTCCTGGCGCAGTCTGCGAGTGACCTCGAGGGAAAGTCAGACCCGAAGCCCACCTCGGGTCCTGACAGGCTGGGCACCAGAGAGACGCGAGGTCTTGCGTCGGCGCGGACGGCGGAGAACTTGTAGAACGTCTCCCGAGCTGCTTCAGCGGCTGAGCCTGCGGGCGAGAAAAGGTGGGGAGAAATAGAAGATGCTGGGAGTGATGCGTATGCAGAATTTGCAGACCATGTTTGTTTACAAATGCGTTATATATATTATCCACAACAAATGGAAGGATGCATTCTTGATCAAGATCAGGGGGGGAAGTGTAAAATTGACACGGTCGATGGTTGAACCCAAAAGACGAAGTGGGACTGGTCAGGTTGGCTCAGGCAACCACGTGGCGGCGCGGCTCTCCTTCTCAGGGAGGGGGGAAGAGGGAGGAGGGAGGGGAGGGAGAGAGAGGGAGGGCAAGGAGAGAGACGGAGGGGAGGCGGGAGAGAGGGAGGGGAGGGGGTAAGAGGTAGGGGAGTGGGAAGAGGGAGATGGGGGAAGAGAGGAAGGGGAAGGGGAAGACAGGGAGGGGAGGGGGAGAGAGTGAGGAGAGGGAGAAGAGAGGGAGGGGAGAGGGAGAGAGGGAGAGGAGAGTGAGAGAGGGAGGGGTGAGAGAGGAAAGGTGGGGGGAAGAGGGAGGGGAGGGGAGAGAGGGAGGGGGAGAGAGGAAGGGGGAGAGAGGGAGAGAGAGGGAGGGAGGGGAAAGAGAGAGGGGCGGGGGAGGGGGAGGGGAGGGGCGGGGGAGGGGAGAGGCGGGGAGGGGAGAGGGGGAGGAGGAGGGGGAAAGGGGAATAGGGAGGGGAGGAGGAAAGAGGGAGGGGAGAGGGAGAGAGGGAGGGGAGGGAGGGAGGGGAGGGGGGAAGAAGAAGGAGAGGCGGAGAGAGAAGAGGAGGGGGGAAGAGGGAGGGGAGGGGGGAAGAGGAGTGGTGGGGGAAGAGGGAGGGGTGGGGGAAGAGGGAGGGGTGGAGGAGAAGGAGGGGAGTGGGAGAAAGGGGAGGGGAAAGAGGAGTACGAAGAAGGAGGGGAGGGGGAAAGAGAGAGGGGATGGGGAAGAGAGGAGATGAAAAGAGAGGAGGGGGAGAGAGGAGGGGAGGGAAGAGGGGGAGGGGAAGGGAGAGGGAGAGGGGAGGGGGAGGGGAGAGGAGAGGGGGAGAGGGTAAGGGAGGAGGGGGAGTGGGAGGGAGGGAGGGAGGAGGGAGGGAGGGGAGGGAGGGAGAGGAGAGGGGAGGGAGGGGAGAGAGGAGGGGAGAGGAGGGAGGGAGGGGAGGGGAGGGAGGGGAGGGTGAGGGAGGGGAGAGAGGGAGGCGAGGGGGGAGAGAGGGAAGGGAGAGAAGGGAGGGGGAGAGAGGGAGGGGAGGAGGGAGAGAGGGAGGGGAGGAGGAGGAGGGAGGGGAGAGAGGGCTTTCAGGGAGAGAGAGGGAGGAGATGGGTTGTGAGAGGGAGGGGAGAGGGGGAGAGAGGGAGGGGAGGGGGGAAAGGGAGGGGAGGGGGGAAGAGATGAAGAAGAGGGGGAGAGAGGGAGGGGAAGGGGGTCAAGGGTCAGCGGAAGAGCGAGATATGGGGTCAACGGGAAGGGGTGGACTCGCAATTCGGCAGATTCACATCACATTATCATGATCAAGGTCGGCAAAAGTAAAGGGCCTTCCATGGGGTGCCCATTGCTACAAACTGACGTACTCGATCAGAAAACCATCTCAGCCTGGTGTCAGTCAGTTTCAGGCAAGTAGCCCTGAATGATGCATAAACTGCCACAAAGTTGTCAGTGCATGTAACTGGGCATTTATATAGCCGCATTCTCGTTAAATATCGCTAGGTTAGGGGAAGATCAAAAGAGTGATGAAATCACATTGAATTAAATAAAAACTGGCAACGTGTCAAGTGCAAAATGGAAGTAGATCTTTTCAAAGACAGCGGCCATTGCTGCTCCCTGTGTGCTGGGGGTATGAGCAGACTCGCACGTCCTCCCCTGCGATTTGTCTCGGACGGATAACAGGAAATGGAGACCTGCCTTGCTCCTACTGGGACATCTACAGTTATGTTTGTGATTAATGGTCTTGCAAACCCTGCAAAGACCGATACGTCGTAAATGTTCGTTCGTTATGATCATCATCGTTGTGGTCAAGGTTTGTTTAAGGCATGGTCTGAGCAGTTAAAGCAGTTATCCTGAGAGAAGGACAAATAAAGTATCAAATGGGCACAGATTTAAGGCAGTCTAACCACAACACACAGACGGTGCAACCAAAACTTTAACGACCGAAACAAAATGATTACGTCCAAAACAGCTCTTTGCATTAAAAATTTGACCTCTTGGAGATGAAGACCAACATACATATCAACAAATAAGTTAGAAACGTTCACAAAAAGAGTGGATGAACATAACACGCTTCTTTAAAAAAGTCAAGCCTGCTTACCAGATTTCATGCCGAGGGTTTTATTGCAGCTTTCCACGCTGCTGGAAATGAGGAGGCTTGCCGACATGAAGGACTCGTTGAAGACGACCAGACAGGCCATGTTGCCATGAAAACCCTCTTCCTCGTCGTCCAAGGATCCACCCAGCCGAAGTGACGTCTCCACCCCAGTAGATACAGTTGCACCGGAACACGTGACATTTCCTTTGGCGACCTGGTCCTTGGACGCCAGAAAGCTGCTGCTGCCACTGCGTCCCACCGCCACCACTCCCCACGTCATATCCGGCCAAGATGACGTGGTAATGACCAGGTGACTGCATTCCATGCCGTCGCCTGTTTTGAAGACTGCTTCCACGTGGGTTTGGTTGACTCCGACGTACAGCTGTCTCACACCAGTTCCCATCGCAGGAACCGTGGCTGCGTGAGCAAGGGTGCCCTGTGAATTGCTGGCTCGCTTGACATGGAAGGCCAGAACGAAGTCTTGCTGGAGGAGGAAGTGAGAGAGGCCGAGGTCAACAGTGGAGAGAGCAGAGCCGTCCATTCGGAGGGAGCCTTGGGGCACAGCTGGATCGGAAATGCCGCTCGGCCTCACGTCCTTGGTGTGCTGACTGCGTCTGAAGGAACTCTTGCTGATGACGTCATGGCCAGCGTTCTCGTCGTAGAGAGGGAACACGTGCACGGGCCGGAGTCCAAATATTGGAACTGGAAATAAAAGTACCACAAAACCAAAAGCATGCACTGGAAATGACATGTAAAAAATCGACGGAAAGATTTAGCCAATGATGAACTATTCATCATTGGCTAAATCTTTCCGTCGATTTTTAAAAGCATGGAATGTATAGATAGGTGGTATCACAGGTGCGAGTGACATGTATATCGTGTTATGCGTCCTGTGCTGTTGACGTCTCTGTTGTGTGTGTGGCTTTGAGATGTTTTGCATATGCAGTGCGTTGTAATACTCTTAAGCATGGAGACTCTAAATCATTTTGCATGTGAGGGTGGTTCTAATGCTTCGTGCGAATAGTTTCAGAAACGGACAGTATTAACATTTGTAAGGATAAAACTAGCAGAGAGATGAGTCGCAGGGGCAAAATTGAGAGGAGAACTGAACGGAGAGTAGTCAGGCAAAAGTGGAAGATCTCTGAAGCAGGGGGAAGAAAATCGGCAGAAAACCTGCAGGGGAGGCCAGAGAAGAAGAGACAGAGGGACGGAAAAGGACTGGAAGGTCACACGTCGCGGGGCAGAGGTTCTAGGCGGGGGAGAGAGGGCCGGAGCTGAGGTCCCGAGAGGTGGAGACTGGAACTGCGTTTCCAAGAAGACTTCCCCGTCCTGGAGACGTCTGGCGGGAATCCTGCAGTGTTCATGTTTGCTTCCCCGCCTTCTCTCATTGGGTGTGTTTCTACTGTGTAGGGAAAGTGTTCAGCAGTTATATTTGTCTTGTTCTTGGAGATAATTGTAACGAAAAACTGTAAGTTTACCCACACGCGCACGCGCACACACACTCATACTCACACACACACACACACACACACACACACACACAAACGC
>JAWQFJ010011458.1:10000-17882 GCA_034096865.1 Theodoxus fluviatilis
AACTATTGTCTGCTTTACGAAATATACTTTTTATCGCGCGGCTTCAGCGACGGTGGAATAAATCCGGCGACAAGCACAACAGTCATCTTTGTTTTATTTCGCCTGCGAGCTTATTGCACGAAGTGAGCGTGACAAGTACAGTATGTATATGAGATTTATCATGTTGAATACATAAAATACCATGTTTTGTAGAATGGAAAACATTTTATCAGCGTCCACTCCACCAACTATGATGCTGAGTGAGTGTTCTGCACTGAAAGCTGTGTGGATATTTGTCACCATGACGCATGGGAAGACAGATGACACAGAAATGGCGCCGTTAAATCGAGAGCGACAGAACTGCAGCAGCAGCAGCAGCATCAAGAACAGAACTCGCGACAGCAACGACAGCATTGGTGCTAGCGGCAATATCAGCATCAGAAGCAGCAACGTAAGCATTTACAGCAGCAGCAGCAGCATCAAGAACAGCACTCCCGACGGCAACAACAGCATTGGTGCTAGCGGCAATACCAGCATCAGACGCAGCAATGTAAGCATTTACAGCAGCAGCAGCAGCAGCAGCAAGAACAGCGCTCGCGACCGCAACAAAAGCACTGGTGCTAGCGGCAATACCAGCATCAGACGCAGCAATGTAAGCATTTACAGCAGCAGCAGCAGCAGCAGCAGCAGCAGCAAGAACAGCGCTCGCGACGGCAACAAAAGCACTGGTGCTAGCGGCAATACCAGCATCAGACGCAGCAATGTAAGCATTTACAGCAGCAGCAGCAGCAGCAGCAGCAAGAACAGCGCTCGCGACAGCAACAACAGCATTGGTGCTAGCGGCAATACCAGCATCAGACGCAGTAACGTAAGCATTTACAGCAGCAGCAACAACAACAGCATTCACAGCAGCAACAGCAACAACAACAACAACAACAACAATAACAGCAACATGACAATATCAGGAACATCAACTAGAACAAAAACATCGGCATCTTACCGCCATTCACAATTTTCTTGACGTGCAAGCTGCCAGTAGCATTCAGAGAAACCTCTAGGCTTGTCATGCACGGTCCTAGTTTACACTGGGACTGTAAGTGAAAAAGCGTTCCTTGGAGGAGAAACGGCTGGAAGTGGATCATGATGGCAAAGTCTTTGTCGTTGAGCGCCGAGGACTCCAGATCTACAAACACAGACCCATCCAGCGCCAAGGGTTTGTAGGACAGAAGGGAAGTGTTGGGACTAAGCTGGATCCAGCAAGAGTTAAATTTAGGCTGAATGGCATCTCTCTCTTGGTAGACATCGTAACCGCATGTCTTCTCTCCCAAAGGCCAGACGTTGTAGTAGTTTGTCCCGAGGCAAGCATGGAACACGTCTGTAACATTGAAATATGGTTTGCTGTAGAAGAGGTTTACTGATTACATTTGGTCATTTATAGTATTCAAATGACCTGGCATTCTTACTTATGGATCTTTTTCCCTAACGCGGCAACTTTCCTACAAGTACTTAAGTAAACTGCCTGTGACGGACCAAGTATTAATTAGCCCTTAGTAACTGCTGTGGCATTTGCTAAATTTAGTTTTGGGCGCGAGTTGCCCTGTTATGTAAGGAATGCGGTCAGATCACAGTGACGTAAGTGGCCAACTACATGGTTGTAAGTGATTGGGCAGCTTGAGTTATGGAGACACTGCACAAGCGTCTAAAAATCAGATCACGCCAGGTTATCATCGTGGAAAGACGTACATTGACTCCGTGTTGAAGAACTTTACCAACACGTTAAATATTGGCTTCAAGGTCCCCAGTTGCCATCAAAGAGTTGGTGATTTAAGAACGTTTTTCCCTGTTGAGAGAAAGCCCAGAAGATTGCTGAAAATTTGCCCTCGGAGTTTGGTTGGAGAGCTGACACCAAGACTGCCGCAAAGTCCTCCCTCCTAGTTTGGATGGAAGATTAGGAAAAGTTTGAGTTCATGGTGAAACTTTCCAGAGATTTTGTTCTCTGAAGCACGTGTGTGATTTTTTCATCAATGGCATTTATCTTTCACCTCGAGAATTAGTCTCGTGTGAGAGAGTGAGTTACTTGAGTGTGTGGTTCAACTGGTTGGATCCACTCCTCTGTGCAATATCGTGGTTAGAAAGACACTTTGTCGTTGGAAGCGATAACACTGGAACTTGTGAGCACTCCATAAGTTGACTTTCTTTCCGTTTCACTGCTGCAAAAGTCCGACACCTTTGAACTATATTCCATAATTAGTATTTTGAGTACTAGTAGATATTTCATTGACCATATCTACTTTAATTAGTATTAAAGTTATTATTAATTGAGATTTTGTTGTGTTCTATGAATGAGCCAAGTCACATTATTACCCCCCTTCAAGAATCATAATCCCCTAGACACACGAAGAGAGAGGGGTTGGTAATACTGCCCCTGACCAATGTAAACGCAGTGTATCGCTTGGAGTCTAATGACAGAGAAGAATCAAATGAGTTTGAACCGTTTGTTTAGAGGTAAAATTGGCAAAATCCATAATATGCTAGCAGCAGAATGTATAATACGGTATCCAAAGGCATTGCTCATTCTCTTTGTCACAAGATAAATGTCTTTCTCCTTACCAAGTAGAAGGAGTAAGCCAAGGATTGCACTCTCTGTCATGCTGATCATGCTGGGGCTTGAGAACAAAAGCAAGATGACATTGAATTAGATTACTAGATGACATTAACGATTTCATGAGGACAACACCGTCCAGACAACTCAAATCTAGTTTTACATTTAATTTGAAAATGGACTCGTAACTCAAAAGTGCTTCTTGTTTTTAACCTCAGTTAGCCCAATACGTGGGTGCATGCTCATGCATGAACTGGGAAAAGACGCAAAAAAACAAAATATTCTAAATTGACGTCAGAAAAACATGCCTCCTGACCTCATTTGCGTCAAACCTGTTCATTCAAATTTGACAAACACAAACAAACAAACAAACAAACAAACAACTTGGCCTGTATTCATACTTAACCATGTTCATGCTGTCACGAACATGAATGTCCACAAAATGTCTTAATGCGATGAAAATTGCTTACGATTGTTGTGGATAGGTTCTGAAAAACGTATTTGGACTGCAAACTGCCACCACACATTGAATGTTTGGCATTTACGGAGTAACAGCCTGAGAGTTAATTAAACAACCTGTACAATTCAAAACTTCAGTGTACCAAACATCAAATAAAGGAAGAAATATTCAGCAAATACGTATTCTACGTATCGATGTTTAAAACGTTCAAATGCACTGGCGTATTTGGCTACATAAATATAGGTTCAAATTGCTTTGATACACAAGAATGTCTGCCACTACTACAGAGCAAATCTCGATGATAGCAGGCTAAACCAGTTTGCAGATTAAGAATCTAAGCGTGTAACTATCGCAGCCAGTCCCGTGGTGAAAAAGCAAACTAACCTTTTCCTCTCACTGGAACGAGTCGCAATGTCTGCCGGGTGACAAACCAAGGCCATCTGTCCATGAGACCATCTGCCCCGGAGATGCATGCATGTCAGGTAGTGCGGCAGCTGCTAATCCGCTGCGTCTGTTCGTCCTCCTGATTCTGATTGGCTGCAGATTTCCGCGGGGGAGGTGCCCGGGACTCCCAATCAGATGAGAGACGTTGCGAACATCTGCCGACGTAACGTGACCCGGGCCATGACATCGAACATTCAGGTTGTGCTACGTTGCGAGGACATGACGGGGTTCCTCTCGCTGACGTTCATGAATTTCGATCTGGACTCCCGATCGCCGTGGAAAGAAGACGCATCTTCACCTGGAGAGGCTGGGAGAGCGAAGTGTTGTGGTTGGACGCCTCCTCAAGTCTGCATCTGAAAGGTCAGGGCGGCCCGAGGCTCTCGACAGAAATTCACGAGTGCATTTCGGTGCAAGATGTTTGTCGTGTCAGCAAAGCGGAGAGTTTACTGCACAAACACAGAGCAATGTGCAGGCAAAAGCGCTCTCGTTGTTTGCATTGCCAGTCGTTGCGTGCACGTCTGAGGGGCAATTGACGAGAAGAGGCTTGGAGAGAGAAGTTGAAAACAAAGTTGTACGACCCACATTTATCTCTTCTCATCGACTCACCCCAACGTCAGCCCATTTCCCTTCACGCGGCTTCCATTCTCTTCATTGCTTCGACTACCCTGCCCTTACAAAGCGACCGACTGCCCAAAACTATTAGTTCAGGAACTGCAAACCCTTGGATTAAATGCTGGTTAGAAAATCGAAGCTGCACAAATCCTAGAGCAAACTGGCCAAACTGGCCAACCACATCTCTTCTTTGTAGCCAGGAGTGAAACCGAGTCCTTGTTATGGCAATAAAGACATGATGTCCTACAGCTGCTCCTAGAGGAGTTGGTAACTTGTGTAACACCGACGGGCTTCCCAGTGTTATTGGCGTTTGTGTCACTTTGAAAATGTACAATCTCTGAGAAGCACATTGGGAGAGAGAGAGAGAGAGAGAGAGAGAGAGAGAGAGAGAGAGAGGAGAGAGAGAGAGAGAGAGAGAGAGAGAGAGAGAGAGAGAGAGAGAAGGAGAGAAAAAGAGAAAGAGGGAGAGAGAGAAAGAGAGGAAGAGAAAGAGAGATAGAGAGAGAGAGAGAGAGAGAGAGAGAGAGAGAGAGAGAGAGAGAGAGAGAGAGAGAGAGGGAGGGAGGGAGAGAGAGAGAGTATATAATTGCTCTGCTGATGCAGATTATCCATCATTTCGTAAATCACACTACAAAGGAAAGTTAAGCTCACCATTTTACATGGGATACTTTCTTCATAGCACGAAAACAATTTTAGCGAATCCCTTTCACAGAGGATTCTGTATCGTCAGCGCAATATCGAGGGGCACCTTTTTTCTCGGCTCTTGTGTGGGTGTCTTACCCTAACGGTTATCGTGGGAACTTCCAGTATAAACCAGTTAGGAAATCATGCAGTACCCATATATTCTGGTCCGAGAAACGCTCCTTGCTGCTGAGACAACAGGACTGTTTTCGTAGAGAGACTGCTGATGTCTGAAGGTGTTGATGTAAGTCTTGATGAGGCTCTGAGGAGCTGTCAGCTTTGCGCTTGAGTCTCTCCCAAAGCGAGGGTCTGTACTGAGGGAGTCCCAAGCACAGAGAGAGCCCGCCATGCAATGTTACGTCATTCTGGACAGATCCTTGAAAAGTCGGGCGCAGCGCAGTTGGTCAAGGATGATGTTTTCGGGGACTGTCGCTTTAGGCTTCATTCAGTGTGTACCGTCCTCTCCAGATGACGCGAATAGTTATTACAGCCATGTCTTTTGTAGTCATATTCTGGCATTTGATATCAGAGCAAACGGTTCTTGTCTAGTATGCAGTCGGTTCTCTTCATAATTCCAGGATAAGAAGTCATCAAGTCACAAACTTCAGATTTATTGTTTTCATGCCTTACTCACATGCCAACCCGGGGATTTGAATGAACAAATAGTTGCGCTGTCAACACAGCAACGCACTCCCGCACACCCCTTGTCCTGGTGTCACGTCAGCCCTCCCCGCTCCTGTAAATGCAGGTGAAGTAGTCTCCTGGTGTTTCTACGTATGACAGCGTTGTCTTGAATAATATACACATCTTCTGCATGTCCTGAAATTTTTTACATGCTCTTAACCGAGTTTCTCTCTCGTCATGTCGGTTTTGCAGAGTTCATCAGCTTCCTGCACAGAAATGTATAACTTTAGTAAGCATGCGCCTTGTGTTTGACGTAAGTGGTGAGAAATTTTAGAATTTTAGGATGGAGCTGTGTTGCTTACTCCCTGGTTGCGAGTCCCTGCTTTCTGTGTTACTGGTTTTCTTGCTTTGCATCGATTCAACTGGAACTGTCGGGCAACATTGTCATACACATTAGGTCTACAGAAGCTGTCCTCCAAACAACTGTTATGTCCATATCAAGTAAAGCCATCGCTTGCCTAGACTGCACCTTCACAACGTTGCATTCATCACTTCTACACCTGTCATTATGACACTGGGTATAAGCTTTTTGAACAAAAATGTTCATATTGATACTTTTGTGGATAAGATGTAACATTTCATTCCCAGGTCATTTGGACGCGGACAAATTCTAAAATTGTCTGCCAAACACGACAACGTCCTCAGACTTTGGAAGCATGAAACACTGTAGACTCTACTGCATTGCTTCAAATGATAGTTTATTCAAGTACTTGCAGGACAAAAACAGATAGTCATTGCAAAGATTCGCTGTTTAAACTGTTTAAAGACCGTAATTACATGAATATGGGTGCTTACAAAGTATTCCATTAACAAAATGGTTTTTAATCTCACTATTGTACACAAGGCGTGACAACAATGCACTGCGAGCTACATTGAAAAAGAGTTGCTTGGTTTTCCATAGTTGTGAGTGATGCGCAACAATCAAAAGCAGGAACACGTCAAACTCCATCGTCAACACTTCGTCAACTACCAGCGCTGTCACTGCCGCCACCTAAATATGAATTGGCACCACCACTGGTATGATCATCATAGTCGTCATCAACGACAGCAATGATGACGACATCACAACAGCAAAGAAAACAACAACAAAGACAACGCCGACGACAAAAACGACAGCTCCAACAAAGAAAGCCTCTACGCCATCGCTACAACACATTTACACAAAGCTAGCGTCTTCAGGGTGGGGGTGGGGGTGGGCATGGGGGTGGGCATGGGGGTGGGGGTGGGGGTGGGTGGGAGGGGGGCTGGGGGTCGGGGTGGGGGGGGGATTGGGGTGGGGATACATGGTTCTTTCACTTCGGTTCTGACGGGATTTTTAATGCACGCAGTGAGTTTTGGAGTAAGGTCCTCGCCAGATTCGTACTGACTGTGACACCCCATCAATTCAGCACTTTGATTACAAAAGATAATCTCATCTGAAATGTGACTGTTTTGACTTCGTTTAAAGGAAATCATTGCTCTTTGACGAAACCGTTCATCTGTCTCGAGGAGTTGTTTTCTTGTGGTCACGAAGAAAAGTTGCACGTGTGATGATTGGTACAGGTGATGTTGAGTGTTACAACCTCTCATGAAAGCGCTATCAATATTCGACACCCAGTTGAAAGACTTGTATTTTAGTTGCTTTGCGGCTAACTACATCTGAAATGAGATTTGACCATTGAAATGTATCTGCAGTAAAGAATTCAAAGACGTTCACATTATTTTCACCACGCGAGAAGCTTCGCACTCAAACAAGCAGCTCTTTGTTCCAACCACTGCAACTACCCTCAAAGAAACCTTTCGCGCCTATGGGTACACCAAGAATTATGCAGTGCTGGCAATGTGATTTTAAACACTAAGTTAGAAGGAAGATTAGCCGAGGTGGAGGTTAGTTACGAATTCTCTCTGTCTAACTACTTGTATTGCAACAATTATACGCATCCTAGTTTTCGATGGCCTTTTACCGAAACAAGCTATGGCAGAAATAAGTAGACATTACAAGGTCCAACGTTTGAGTTATCTGTAGCCTGTTAAAAAGAAAACGCACCAACGCAGATACATTTCATATTTGAAAGGAACAAACAGTTCTAAAGCATACAGAACGAAAAAATAAAGTTTCAGTAAATCAGTGATTTCTTACTGACAATTGCGTTTTTAGTCTGCTGAAAATGGAGTTCATACTTTCTGTGCATAAAACGAGACCTCTTTGCCAGCCAATACAATCAACAACGCCAAACGCACTGGGCTGGTATGCAGGACCACCCGATATCTTACAGGTCCGATAGGCGCAATCCTGCCGAGAACTATCGGTCCGACAAGCCCTCCAGTAGTCTGGTATGCACGAGCCAGCGATAGACCTCCAATAGCGTTCGGGCCGGCTAATGAGAGACACGAGCGAACCCTTTCTTATTCCAGTGAAAGTGAAGGGGAAATCAGACAAA
>JAWQFJ010011462.1:0-12500 GCA_034096865.1 Theodoxus fluviatilis
ACTGCCAGGATCACGTCACGACTGGATTACTGCAATTCAGTCCTGGCGGGTCTTCCGGCAGAACAACTAAACCGTCTGCAACGAGTTCAAAACAGTGCGGCACGTCTGGTTCTTATGAAGGGCAAGCGCGATCATGTGACACCCCTCCTGAAACATCTACACTGGCTTCCCGTTAATTTCCGCTGCCAGTACAAAATTGCTGTTTTGGCGTACCGTCATTTTGATTCAACCCTTCCGGCATATCTTTCGGCCTCCCTTTGTACCTATCACCCTTCCCGTTCTCTCCGCTCATCAAGTGAAAAGCTTCTGAAAATTCCAAAGCGTAGTACCAAGTCTTTCGGAGAGCGTAGTTTCAGTTTCATTGCCCCTAGTGTCTGGAATTCCCTGCCGGCTGGCCTACGTGATGCACCAACTATGTCCATTTTCAAATCTCAGTTAAAAACCCATATGTTTCGTCTTGCTTTTCTGTAACCTCCTAGTTGTTTTTTTCAAGTCCTGGTATGATAGTCGTACGAGTGTTGTGCTATGTAGTATGACTGACGAGTAACTGCGTGTAAATGTGGCTATGCCCGCGCATTGAGTTCTTGCAAGAAATGCGCGTTATAAATGCTATTTTATTATTATTATCAATGTCTAGGGGTGAAATCTTGAAGAACCAAAGCACGCACCTTCATTCCTTCACTCAAACGATAGATGGTAACTGTCTGACAATGAAGTAATGGCAAAACCAATATCAATTCAAAAGAAGTTGTTTAATTATTCAGGATGCAATTACCCTTGAAAGGGGAATGGGCGGCAAGCGCCACAAAAATGCATCAAATGCAAGCACAAGCAATCATCAATTCATTATTCAAAACTCGCAATGAGACATACAAACAAACAAGGAAAAGAAATGGTCTGCCCTGAGCCGAGATGATAAACTAAGTGTACTTAACTGACCTTTCGATGAAAACGTGGAGCTGTGGATGCACGGGCCTACACCCCACGCCTAATGCGTTTTTACACAGGGGTTGAGGCAGGGGAAGGGGGTTTGAGTGCACCGACATTGCAGCCGGTGACCCGGGAGAAAATCACCACAACGATGAAAAGGGTCGGAGACTTAACATTCTCTCTCTCTCTCTGGCGTTCTACTTCTGGGTCGTACAGATGGAGGGAACTGGTTCCTCCTTCTTCTTCTTCTCTGGAAAGGAGTCGGTCTTTCCGGCGAGACAGGCCACCTCGCTTCAGCAAAGCAAGCAAGCAGGCAGGCAGGCAGGCTATCCACCATTTCACCACCCCCTGGGCAAAGGGGTTATCTTCCAGTCGGGTCCGGGCGGGCTGAGGTTTCTCACCGCTATCATTCTTCGTTTTCTACATGGCCACCGCCAAGAGTAAAACACCCACCAAGCAGGGCGCCGATGACACTGCTTCGCTAAAAATAAATGGAATGACGCCCTGAACATCCGGCGACACTTGCTTAAATGCATTCACTGACGTCACAAAGTTCAGTCTGTCCAATCCCCACTGCTCATCCCACTCCACTCTGATTGATCAATTCACTAGTTGAAAGTCACAGATTGGTTAGCGTGAAAACGCCAGTGGAGTCCACCACTCATAATACTTCCAAGTCACTTTCTTTACACAGGGGTCATTTCTCTGCTAACACCGGCTCAGGGCAAGGAAAAACCGCTAAAGCTACGGCTCAGCAGACACCTGCTAATAATAATAATAAACAGAAGGTATGAAAAAGCGTTGTCTCGCCACAGCCCTTCTTGTTATTATTATTATAAGTAGTAGTAGTAGTAGCAGCAGTAGTAGTAGTAGTACTAGTACATGTAGTAGTAGTAGTAGCAGCAGTAGTAGCGTTCTTTTGCCCACAATCAACTGCAGTGATTATTAAGGCAATTTTCACTGGTGTTTTTACTCCTGGGTGGGGAGAAGCAATGTGGGTTAAGGATCTTGCTCAAGGATACAACTCTGGGAACCGAGCAGCTTCGAGCGCAGCTTTGATCGGGCAACCTTTTTTATCACTCCAACACCATCTCAACTCCCTGGGGAGCATGCAACTAGGCTGCGGATGAACGCGCCAAAGTTAGCTTTCACAATTGTTTTCCAACTCAGCCCTCTTCGAGCGCAGCTTCGAGCGCCGTACCCACTGGCTGCCGGCCAGTGTGGGTCCAGTGCGCTAACCACTCGGCCACAGAGCCGTTGTAGTAGTGGTAGTAGTAGTAGCAGTAGTAGTAGTAGTAGTAGTAGTAGTAGCAGCAGCAGTAGTAGTAGTAGTAGTAGTAGTAGTAGTAGTAGTTGTAGTAGTAGTAGTAGTAGTAGTAGTAGTAGTAGTAGTAGTAGTAGTAGTAGTAGTCAAAGTAGATGGCAGTGGTAGTGGTTGTAGTAGTAGTAGTAGTAGTAGTAGTAGTAGTAGCAGCGACAGCAGCAGCAGCAGCAGCAGCAGCAGTAGTAGTAGTAGTAGTAGTAGTAGTAGTAGTAGTAGTAGTGGTGGTGGTAATCGGCATGCATCACGGCAGTAAAAGGTGCATGCTTAAAATGTAATACTGCACAATGTCTGGGACACTTTAGTACAGTGAGCCCAATGCTGATTTTTATGCATTGATTTACATATTGTACAGGTCTTGGGCTATCGGATCTGGCCTGACGATGTAAATCTGCTGCCTTCGGCAACTTGTCATTGGATGTACAAGTCAGCGGTCATCTGGAGGTCAGTCCCTAGGAGGGCATGACTGTAGAGACAACTTGTCATTGGATGTAGAAGTCAGCGGTCATCTGGAGGTCAGTCACTAGGAGGGCATGACTGTAGAGGCAACTTGTCATTGGATGTAGAAGTCAGCGGTCATCTGGAGGTCAGTCACTAGGTGGACATGACTGTAGAGGCAACTTGTCATTGGATGTAGAAGTCAGCGATCATCTGGAGGTCAGTCACTAGGTGGGCATGACTGTAGAGAAAACTTGTCATTGGATGTAGAAATCAGAGGTCATCTGGAGGTCAGTCACTAGGAGGGCATGACTGTAGAGACAACTTGTCATTGGATGTACAAGTCAGAGGTCATCTGGAGGTCAGTCACTAGGTGGGCATGACTGTAGAGACAACTTGTCATTGGATGTACAAGTCAGAGGTCATCTGGAGGTCAGTCACTAGGTGGGCATGACTGTAGAGAGGCTTCTATACTTACAGGAAAATCGCCACAAACTAGTGGCTTCGTGTGCAGCAGGACTGTGGTCAGGGACCTGCTTTTGCGGAAGTGTCGTCAGTGTCCTGCTGTATGGCAGTGTCGTCAGTGTCCTCCAGTGAGGCAGTGTCATCAGTGTCCTGCTGTGAGGCAGTGTCATCAGTGTCCTGCTGTATGGCAGTGTCGTCAGTGTCCTGCTGTATGGCAGTGTCGTCAGTGTCCTACTGTATGGCAGTTTCGTCAGTGTCCTGCTGTATGGCAGTGTCGTCAGTGTCTTACTGTATGGCAGTGTCGTCAGTGTCCTGCTGTATGGCAGTGTCGTCAGTATCATGCTGTATGGCAGTGTCGTCAGTGTCCTACGGTATGGCAGTCTCGTCAGTGTCCTGCTGTATGGCAGTGTCGTCAGTGTCCTGCTGCATAGCAGTGTCGTCAATGTCTTACTGTATGACAGTGTCGTCAGTGTCCTCCAGTATGGCAGCGCCGTCATTGTCCTGCTGTATGGCAGTGTCGTCAGTGTCCTACTGTATGGCAGTGTCGTCAGTGTCCTGCTGTATGGCAGTGTCGTCAGTGTCCTGCTGTATGGCAGTGTCGTCAGTGTCCTGCTGTATGGCAGTGTCGTCAGTGTCCTGCTGTATGGCAGTGTCGTCAGTGTCCTGCTGTATGGCAGTGTCGTCAGTGTCCTCCAGTATGGCAGGGTCGTCAGTGGCCTCCAGTATGACAGCACCGCCATTGTCCTGCTGTATGGCAGTGTCGTCAGTGTCCTGCTGTATGGCAGTGTCGTCAGTGTCCTGCTGTATGGCAGCGTCGTTAGTGTCCTCCAGTATGGCAGCGCCGTCATTGTCCTGCTGTATGGCAGTGTCGTCAGTGTCCTACTGTATGGCAGTGTCGTTAGTGTCCTGCTGTATGGCAGTGTCATCAGTGTCCTGCTGTATGGCAGTGTCGTCAGTGTCCTGCTGTATGGCAGTGTCGTCAGTGTCCTCCAGTATGGCAGCGCCGTCATTGTCCTGCTGTATGGCAGTGTCGTCAGTGTCCTGCTGTATGGCAGTGTCGTCAGTGTCTTACTGGATGGCAGTGTCATCAGTGTCCTGCTGTATGGCAGTGTCGTCAGTGTCCTGCTGTATGGCAGTGTCGTCAGTGTCCTGCTGTATGGCAGTGTCGTTAGTGTCCTCCAGTAGGGCAGTGTCGTCAGTGTCCTGCTGTATGGCAGTGTCGTCAGTGTCCTCCAGTATGGCAGCGCCGTCATTGTCGTGCTGTATGGCACTGTTGTCAGTGTCCTGCTGTATGGCAGTGTCGTCAGTGTCCTGCTGTATGGCAGTGTCGTCAGTGTCCTGCTGTATGGCAGTGTCGTCAGTGTCCTCCAGTATGGAAACGCCGTCATTGTCCTGCTGTATGGCAGTGTCGTCAGTGTCCGCCAGGACTTCAATCTCGTCAGTGTCCTGCTGTATGGCAGTGTCGTCAGTGTCCTGCTGTATGGCAGTGTCGTCAGTGTCCTCCAGTAAGGCAGTGTCGTCAGTGTCCGCCAGGACTTCAATCTCGTCAGTGTCCTGCTGTTTGGCAGTGTCGTCAGTGTCCTACTGTATGGCAGCGTCGTCAGTGTCCTGCTGTATAGCAGTGTCGTCAGTGTCCGCCAGGACTTCAATCTCGTCAGTGTCCTGCTGTATGGCAGTGTCGTCAGTGTCCGCCAGGACTTCAGTCTCGTCAGTGACCTGCTGTATGACAGTGTCGTCAGTGTCCTGCTGTATGGCAGTGTCGTCAGTGTCCTGCTGTATGGCAGTGTCGTCAGTGTCCAGCTGCATGGCAGTGTCGTCAGTGTCCTGCTGTATGGCAGTGTCGTCAGTGTCCTGCTGTATGGCAGTGTCGTCAGTGTCCTGCTGTATGGCAGTGTCGTCAGTGTCCTGCTGTATGGCAGCGTCGTCAGTGTCCTGCTGTATGGCAGTGTAGTCAGTGTCCTCCAGTACGGCAGTGTCGTCAGTGTCCTCCAGTGTGACAGTCTCGTCAGTGTCCTACTGTATGGCAGTGTCGTCAGTGTCCTACTGTATGGCAGTGTCGTACGTGTCCTGCTGTATGGCAGTGTCGTCAGTGTCCTCCAGTAAGGCAGTGTCGTCAGTGTCCTACTGTATGGCAGTGTCGTCAGTGTCCTCCAGTATGACAGTCTCGTAGGGTCCTGCTGTATGGCAGTCTCGTCAGTGTCCTGCTGTATGGCAGTGTCGTCAGGGTCCTGCTGTATGGCAGTGTCGTCAGTGTCCTGCTGTATGGCAGCGTCGTCAGTGTCCTGCTGTATGGCAGTGTCGTCAGTGTCCTGCTGTATGGCGATGTCGTCAGTGTCTTACTGTATGGCAGTATCGTCAGTGTCTTACTGTATGGCAGTATCGTCAGTGTCCTGCTGTAAGGCAAGTGTCGTCAGTGTCCTGCTGTATGGCAGTGTCGTCAGTGTCCTACTGTATGGCAGTGTCGTCAGTGTCCTACTGTACGGCAGTGTCGTCAGTGTCCTGCTGTATGGCAGTGTCGTCTGTGTCCTGCTGTATGGCAGTATCGTCAGTGTCCTGCTGTATGGCAGTGTCGTCAGTGTCCTACTGTATGGCAGTGTCGTCAATGTCCTGCTGCATGGCAGTGTCGTCAGTGTCCTGCTGTATGGCAGTGTCGTCAGTGTCCTGCTGTATGGCAGTGTCGTCAGTGTCTTACTGTATGGCAGTGTCATCAGTGTCTTATTGTATGGCAGTATCATCAGTGTCCTGCTGTAAGGCAGTGTCATCAGTGTCCTGCTGTATGACAGTGTCGTCAGGGTCCTGCTGTATGGCAGTGTCGTCAGTGTCCTGCTGTATGGCAGTGTCGTCAGTGTCCTGCTGTATGGCAGTGTCGTCAGTGTCCTGCTGTATGGCAGTGTCGTCAGTGTCCTACTGTATGGCAGTGTCGTCAGTGTCCTACTGTATGGCAGTGTCGTCAGTGTCCTGCTGTATGGCAATGTCGTCAGTGTCCTGCTGTATGGCAGTGTCGTCAGTGTCCTGCTGTAGGGCAGTGTCGTCAGTGTCCTGTTGTATGGCAGTGTCGTCAGTGTCCTTCAGTAAGGCAGTGTCGTCAGTGTCCTGCTGTGAGGCAGTGTCATCACTGTCCTCCAGTAATGCAGTGTCGTCAGTGTCTTGCTGTGAGGCAGTGTTATCAGCGTCCTGCTGTGAGGCAGTGTCGTCGGTGTCCTGCTGTATGGCAGTGTCGTCAGTATCCTGCTGTACGGCAGTGTCGTCAGTGTCCTGCTGTATGGCAGTGTCGTCAGTGTCCTTCAGTAAGGCAGTGTCGTCAGTGTCCTGCTGTGAGGCAGTGTCATCACTGTCCTCCAGTAATGCAGTGTCGTCAGTGTCTTGCTGTGAGGCAGTGTTATCAGCGTCCTGCTGTGAGGCAGTGTCGTCGGTGTCCTGCTGTATGGCAGTGTCGTCAGTATCCTGCTGTACGGCAGTGTCGTCAGTGTCCTGCTGTATGGCAGTGTCGTCAGTGTCCTGCTGTACGGCAGTGTCGTCAGTGTCCTGCTGTATGGCAGTGTCGTCAGTGTCCTGCTGTACGGCACTGTCGTCAGTGTCCTGCTGTATGGCAGTGTCGTCAGTGTCCTGCTGTATGGCAGTGTCGTCAGTGTCCTGCTGTATGGCAGTGTCGTCAGTGTCCTCCAGTATGTAAACGCCGTCATTGTCCTGCTGTATGGCAGTGTCGTCAGTGTCCGCCAGGACTTCAATCTCGTCAGTGTCCTGCTGTATGGCAGTGTCGTCAGTGTCCTGCTGTATGGCAGTGTCGTCAGTGTCCTCCAGTAAGGCAGTGTCGTCAGTGTCCGCCAGGACTTCAATCTCGTCAGTGTCCTGCTGTTTGGCAGTGTCGTCAGTGTCCTACTGTATGGCAGCGTCGTCAGTGTCCTGCTGTATAGCAGTGTCGTCAGTGTCCGCCAGGACTTCAATCTCGTCAGTGTCCTGCTGTATGGCAGTGTCGTCAGTGTCCGCCAGGACTTCAGTCTCGTCAGTGACCTGCTGTATGACAGTGTCGTCAGTGTCCTGCTGTATGGCAGTGTCGTCAGTGTCCTGCTGTATGGCAGTGTCGTCAGTGTCCTGCTGTATGGCAGTGTCGTCAGTGTCCTGCTGTATGGCAGTGTCGTCAGTGTCCTGCTGTATGGCAGTGTCGTCAGTGTCCTGCTGTATGGCAGCGTCGTCAGTGTCCTGCTGTATGGCAGTGTAGTCAGTGTCCTCCAGTACGGCAGTGTCGTCAGTGTCCTCCAGTGTGACAGTCTCGTCAGTGTCCTACTGTATGGCAGTGTCGTCAGTGTCCTACTGTATGGCAGTGTCGTACGTGTCCTGCTGTATGGCAGTGTCGTCAGTGTCCTCCAGTAAGGCAGTGTCGTCAGTGTCCTACTGTATGGCAGTGTCGTCAGTGTCCTCCAGTATGACAGTCTCGTAGTGTCCTGCTGTATGGCAGTGTCGTCAGTGTCCTGCTGTATGGCAGTGTCGTCAGGGTCCTGCTGTATGGCAGTGTCGTCAGTGTCCTGCTGTATGGCAGCGTCGTCAGTGTCCTGCTGTATGGCAGTGTCGTCAGTGTCCTGCTGTATGGCGATGTCGTCAGTGTCTTACTGTATGGCAGTATCGTCAGTGTCTTACTGTATGGCAGTATCGTCAGTGTCCTGCTGTAAGGCAGTGTCGTCAGTGTCCTGCTGTATGGCAGTGTCGTCAGTGTCCTACTGTATGGCAGATTCGTCAGTGTCCTACTGTATGGCAGTGTCGTCAGTGTTCTGCTGTATGGCAGTGTCGTCTGTGTCCTGCTGTATGGCAGTATCGTCAGTGTCCTGCTGTATGGCAGTGTCGTCAGTGTCCTACTGTATGGCAGTGTCGTCAGTGTCCTACTGTATGGCAGTGTCGTCAGTGTCCTGCTGTATGGCAGTGTCGTCAGTGTCCTGCTGTATGGCAGTGTCGTCAGTGTCCTGCTGTATGGCAGTGTCGTCAGTGTCCTACTGTATGGCAGTGTCATCAGTGTCTTATTGTATGGCAGTATCGTCAGTGTCCTGCTGTAAGGCAGTGTCATCAGTGTCCTGCTGTATGGCAGTGTCGTCAGTGTCCTGCTGTATGGCAGTGTCGTCAGTGTCCTGCTGTATGGCAGTGTCGTCAGTGTCCTACTGTATGGCAGTGTCGTCAGTGTCCTGCTGTATGGCAGTGTCGTCAGTGTCCTGCTGTATGGCAGTGTCGTCAGTGTCCTACTGTATGGCAGTGTCGTCAGTGTCCTGCTGTATGGCAGTGTCGTCAGTGTCCTGCTGTATGGCAGTGTCGTCAGTGTCCTGCTGTATGGCAATGTCGTCAGTGTCCTACTGTATGGCAGTGTCGTCAGTGTCCTGCTGTATGGCAATGTCGTCAGTGTCCTGCTGTATGGCAGTGTCGTCAGTGTCCTGCTGTATGGCAGTGTCGTCAGTGTCCTGCTGTAGGGCAGTGTAGTCAGTGTCCTTCAGTAAGGCAGTGTCGTCAGTGTCCTGCTGTGAGGCAGTGTCATCACTGTCCTCCAGTAATGCAGTGTCGTCAGTGTCTTGCTGTGAGGCAGTGTTATCAGCGTCCTGCTGTGAGGCAGTGTCGTCGGTGTCCTGCTGTATGGCAGTGTCGTCAGTGTCCTGCTGTACGGCAGTGTCGTCAGTGTCCTGCTGTATGGCAGTGTCGTCAGTGTCCTGCTGTACGGCAGTGTCGTCAGTGTCCTGCTGTGAGGCAGTGTCATCAGCGTCCTGCTGTACGGCAGTGTCGTCAGTGTCTTACTGTATGGCAGTGTCGTCAGTGTTCTCCAGTACGGCAGTGTCGTCAGTGTCGTCCAGTAAGGCAGTGTCGTCAGTGTCCTACTGTATGGCAGTGTCGTCAGTGTCCTGCTGTATGGCAGTGTCGTCAGTGTCCTACTGTATGGCAGTGTCGTCAGTGTCCTCCAGTATGACAGTCTCGTCAGTGTCCTGCTGTATGGCAGTGTCGTCAGTGTCCTGCTGTATGGCAGTGTCGTCAGTGTCCCACTGTATGGCAGTGTCGTCAGTGTCCTACTGTATGGCAGTGTCTTCAGTGTCCTGCTGTATGGCAGTGTCTTCAGTGTCCTGCTGTGCGGCAGCGTCGTCAGTGTCCTGCTGTATGACAATGTCGTCAGTGTCCCACTGTATGGCAGTGTCGTCAGTGTCCTACTGTATGGCAGTGTCTTCAGTGTCCTGCTGTATGGCAGTGTCTTCAGTGTCCTGCTGTGCGGCAGCGTCGTCAGTGTATTACTGTATGGCAGTATCGTCAGTGTCTTGCTGTATGACAATGTCGTCACTGTTCTCCAGTAGGGCAGTGTCGTCAGTGTCTTGCTATATGACAATGTCGTCACTGTTCTCCAGTAGGGCAGTGTCGTCAGTGTCTTGCTGTATGACAATGTCGTCACTGTTCTCCAGTAGGGCAGTGTCGTCAGTGTTTTACTGTATGGCAGTATCGTCAGTGTCCTGCTGTATGAGAATGTCGTCACTGTTCTCCAGTAGGGCAGTGTCGTCAGTGTCCTCCAGTATGGCAGTGTTGTCAGTGTCCTACTGTATGGCAGTGTAAAGGTAAAAGTAAAGGTGCTCTTTTTTATGTTGCGACTATTTCACCCACTAATGAATGCTCCAACTGCACACAATTAACCCTTGGTCAATGGGCTTCCTCGTTTTCTCATTCTAACACAATATCAACTCCATCGTGAGAATGTAACCTGGCATCGGATGAACTCCCAAATCTTCGCTTCCACATTATTTTCCGCTCAGACAGACAGAGAGAGAGAGAGAGAGAGAGAGAGAGAGAGAGAGAGAGAGAGAGAGGGGCGGGGGCGGGGGGGGGGGGGAAGAAGAGGAAGGAAGAGTGAGACAGGAACATAGGGGGAGGGAGCGAGAGACAGACACATACACACAGACACACACAGACACAGACACACACACACACACACACACACACACACACACACACACACACGCAGGCACACACACACGCACATACACGCACACTGTCAGACGTACTCCAAACACAACACACACCTTTGGGGAAAAGTCTGCATATAATCTTGTATTGTTTAAGAGATTTGCATTTCCTCAGTAGAACAATCTTGCAGATTAGCTGACACGCAAGAGAAACGTCGATGGCCATTTCTCCTCAGGTTTACACGCGAAATCTTCAAAAGACCATTTGTTGGTGATCTCACCCTTTCTATGTGATGCACAACATGTCAGCAACTTCTGGAAATGAGACGAAAACATATTCCCGCAAGGATGTTGTCAGAGATCCGGCGTTTCCCTGGAAGCCCTTGAAGTCCCGCAGCATTTTGAAGATTTGAGGTTCCAAGTGTGCACATCCGACTTCCTCATTTTGACGGTGATGCGGAAATACGTTATTGTGGCAGGTGACGTACAGAGGCATCCACCATGAACTCTTGGCCACTAGCCCGTAGAATCTTGCGCTGCTTGGGGCTGCCCGTGGTGGAGCTACTGGAGCAGGCCGGTGGTGGAGCTACTGGAGCAGGCCGGTGGTGGAGCTACTGGAGCAGGCCCGTAGTGGAGCTACTGGAGCAGGCCCGTGCTGGAGCTACTGGAGCAGGCCCGTGCTGGAGCTACTGGAGCAGGCTCGTGGTGGAGCTACTGGAGCAGGCCCGTGCTGGAGCTACTGGAGAAGGCCCGTGGTGGAGCTACTGGAGCAGGCCCGTGGTGGAGCTACTGGAGCAGGTTCCGCGGTGGAGCTACTGGAGCAGGCCCGTGCTGAAGCTACTGGAGCAGGCCCGTGGTGGAGCTACTGGAGCAGGTCCGTGGTGGAGCTACTAGAGCAGGCCCATGGTGGAGCTACTGGAGCAGGTCTCGTGATGGAGCTACTGGAGCAGGCCCGTGGTGGAGCTACTGGAGCAGGCCCGTGGTGGAGCTACTGGAGCAGGTCCCGTGATGGAGCTACTGGAGCAGGCTCGTGGTGGAGCTACTGGAGCAGGCCCGTGGTGGAGCTACTTGAGCAGGCTCGTGGTGGAGCTACTAGAGCAGGCGCATGGTGGAGCTACTGGAGCAGGCCCGTGGTGGAGCTACTGGAGCAGGCCCATGGTGGAGCTACTGGAGCAGGCTCGTGGTGGAGCTACTGGAGCAGACCCGTGTTGGAGTTTCTGGAGCAGGCCCGTGGTGGAGCTACTGGAGCAGGCTCGTGGTGGAGCTACTGGAGCAGGCTCGTGGTGGAGCTACTGGAGCAGGCCCATGGTGGAGCTACTGGAGCAGGCTCGTGGTGGAGCTACTGGAGCAGACCCGTGTTGGAGTTTCTGGAGCAGGCCCGTGGTGGAGCTACTGGAGCAGGCTCGTGGTGGAGCTACTGGAGCAGGCTCGTGGTGGAGCTACTGGAGCAGGCCCATGGTGGAGCTACTGGAGCAGACCCGTGGTGGAGCTACTGGAGCAGGCTCGTGGTTAAGCTACTAGAGCAGGTCCGTGGTGAAGCTACTGGAGCAGGTCCGTGGGGGAGCTAGTGGAGCAGGCATGTGGTGGAGCTATTGGAGCAGGCCCGTGGTGGAGCTACTGGAGCAGGCCCATTGTGGAGCTACTGGAGCAGGCACATGGTGGAGCTACTGGAGCAGGCCCGTGGTGGAGCTACTGGAGTAGGCCCCGTGGTGGAGCTACTGGAGCAGGTCCGTGGTGGAGCTACTGGAGCAGGCCCCGTGGTGGAGCTACTGGAGCAGGCTCGTGGTGGAGCTACTGGACCAGGCCCATGGTGGAGCTACTGGAGCAGACCCGTGGTGGAGCTACTGGAGCGGGCTCGTGGTGGAGCTACTAGAGCAGGCCCATGGTGGAGCTACTAGAGAAGGCCCGTGGTGGAGCTATTGGAGCAGGCCTGTGGTGGAGCTACTGGAGCAGGTCCGTGGTGGAGCTACTGGAGCGGGCTCGTGGTGGAGCTACTGGAGCAGGCCCATGGTGGAGCTACTAGAGCAGGCCCGTGGTGGAGCTACTGGAGCAGGCCCGTGGTGGAGCTACTGGAGCGGGCTTGTGGTGGAGCTACTGGAGCAGGCCCGTGGTGGAGCTACTGGAGCAAGTCCGTGGTGGAGCTACTGCAGCAGGCCCGTGGTGGAGGTACTGAAGCAGGCCCGTGGTGGAGCTACTGGAGCAGGCCCATGGTGGAGCTACTGGAGCAGGTCCGTGGTGGAGCTACTGAAGCAGGCCCGTGGTGGAGATACTGGAGCAGGCCCATGGTGGAGCTACTGGAGCAGGCCTGTGGTGGAGCTACTGGAGCAGGCCCCGTGGTGGAGCTACTGGAGCAGGCCCATGGTGGAGCTACTGGAGCAGACCCGTGGTGGAGCTTTCGGAGCAGGCCCGTGGTGGAGCTACTGGAGCAGGCG
>JAWQFJ010011462.1:17500-22374 GCA_034096865.1 Theodoxus fluviatilis
TCTAAAGGGAAATATCCAGAGATTGCGTGGATTATATTGTGATGAAATCTTTCTGTCATAATCTAAGCTTTTTTCAGGCACTGAGATGCAAAGTGCAGCTCATTCTGAACATAGTAAAAGAAGTTATAGAAGCGCATGCCAAAGATGGAGACGCAAGACGCCACGACTGAACCTCAACTGAACAAGGTGAAACAGTTGCAGCGGAGCAGTCCCAGACTGCAGAACGGAGCGACACCTCCCCTGATCTAGAGCTACGACGCCACGTGGTACACAACTCTGAAAGGCTCTGATCAAGGATCGAATGTCTCCATCATTCCAACAGAAAGACACCATTTTGAACACATTTCATAGAATAGTTTTGTTTGCTGCTTAAAAAAACTGTATTTCAAGTCGGCAAATAGTACAAGAGCTTATGCTTGTTAGAATGGCTATATCGTACACAGTTATATTTTTCCGTGATTCTGTAACACTTTGGCACCGTATACAATTAAATGGAGGTTGCGAACGCCAGTGTGGATTCAATGCAAAGACGTTCTGCCACATGTACAATGAGGTCATGGGTGAGGTTTCAAAGCAATCAACGCAAAACTTACCCGTGCATTAGAACATTTTGCATTCCACAACAACTTGAGACATAAAGCACGTTCTTCATTCTTTACAGACCCAGTTGTACTTAACAACATCTTTTTAGAAAACGCCTGTCTGCTGTGTACTCCTGACCTTGTAGCTCTATTCATCAAGCCAATGAATGCAATCCTTTTCTTCTGGTACACTAACTCACAATTACCAACAGTCAATACGCTGAAGAAACAACCAAAAATACACGGATGACCAAACCAACATGCAGGCAGTCCATCGCTGACAGGCACCCATTACGCACCTTGAAGAAGTCGGAGGCGAGGGGGGTGCCGTCCAGCATGGGC
Organism: Theodoxus fluviatilis; assembly: GCA_034096865.1. NCBI lineage: Eukaryota > Metazoa > Mollusca > Gastropoda > Cycloneritida > Neritidae > Theodoxus > Theodoxus fluviatilis. The sequence continues at coordinate 18,424 of JAWQFJ010011462.1, forward strand.
TTGATGTGGGTGCCCAGGTGCGAGGTGTAGTCGCCGTTGCCTCGGATGACGGGGGCGTACTCGCACGTGATGCGTCCGTGACGTCGTCGCGCGCGACGTGAGATCCTGAAGGTGCCGTTGTCCACGTAGACCCAGTTCTCCTCCGTCTTGCACTCCACCTGTGACGTCATCAGACCCAAAATGACGTCATACTGGTACAAAGTATTGCCACTGAATGCCAGCGTCATGTGATATGTGGGTGTGCGTGTGCGTATGCGTGTGTGCGTGCGTGCGTGCGTGCGTGCGTGCATGTGCATGCGTGTGTGTGTGTGTGTGCGCGTGTGTGCGGTGAAATGGACATACGATTAATCCTCAAGTATTCGACAAGATGAAATGAAAACAAACCAAACGGTTAAGGAAATTAAAAGTGTTGAAAGACAGTTCAATAGATTAAACAAACCATTAACACATTTTCATATCTACTTTGAATTGAATTCGAAAGAAACAAGTGCTTGCAACACACAGATAGAGAGAGAGAGACACAGAGAGAGAGAGAGAGAGAGAGAGAGAGAGAGAGAGAGAGACAGACAGACAGACAGACAAACAGACAGACAGACAGACAGGCAGGCAGACAGACACAGAGAGAGAGAGAGAGAGAGAGAGACAGAGAGAGAGAGAGAGAGAGAGAGAGAGAGAGAGAGAGAGAGAGAGAGAGAGAGAGGAGTCTCTGTGAAAAAGCAACAGACAGGGATGTATCTATCTTTCCATTCTGCACAAGTTCTCTTGGCGTGTTTCGTCCGCCAATCCATGCACTTCGTCTTCTCTCTCGTATTTTCAGTAATAATAATTAACCCGATGATAATAATATTGTTAATAATGATAACAACAGCAACTGCCAAAAAAAGTGTGGGAGTGCGGAAAGTGTTAATCGTTCATTAAGCAATTTTCGGTGTCACGTCACCGCCTCAGAAACTAGAATCTGCAACATCTTTATTCATTTGGCTCCATGGTAACAAAGTGGTTTCCGAACACATTTCTGCACCAACAGCCAGCAGTAGGGGGCTAGGGCAAAGTTTTCCCAAGCAGACTAAAGGTCCTTACCGGCCCCTCAGTCTCGATAGCCCCTCCTTGCACGGTGCACGTGCACTCCTGACGTTGAACAAGAAAGGAAGAGAGTGCTAAGCCTGCGCAGGACTTTTTGTTTGAAGTTTGTCAGTACATGCGTCCTCCCTGCTGCAATCTGCTTGGCCTGGCTTTGAAGACAGGAGCTCAAGGAAAATGGACTTCAGGCTGGGGAAAGTTGGGGGATTGAAACGGTCCAGAAGTGCTGGAATTCAAACGAGGGAGACGGGCTATGGAGGAGCGCATCATTGGACACCAGATGGAGACAGCGCGGAGGGCCAGGCACCGAAAGGGAAAAAAAGACAACGGCAAATCGAGAAATGTCAGCTTTTTTTCCCCATTCGACCCACCCGTCCTCTCAGTCACAGACGGGATCATTACGAGGTTGTTTTTTTTATCAACGAGAAATCGAAACTGAGGAGCAGCAAGTGCAGGCAGAAGAAAAAGAAAAAAGAGTTGGAGAATTTACGTGATCAGTGTAAACGAAAGAAAATAAAAAACCGGGTGCGATGAAGGTCCAAGAAACTAACCATGCAGGCCAAATAAATGTGCAAGGTAAAAAAGAAAAGACTGCGGACCACTATGACTAAAGAGGTCGCCACCTTAATAAAACTTTTAGCTGAATTCATAGTGTCCATGTAAAGTTGATCTTTTTATATATTTCGATAGGCGAATGAATCCACAAGGAAATGCGCGGAGAAGAGTAAACACGTGTGTGAACGTGTCAGCTTGCGACGATGACGAATGGGAGAATGAATTATCGCCCAGAAATAGCAAGCACGCAAAAGGAAACAGACGAGTTAGATAGTTCTAATGCTGTGAGTCACTCCAACCTGTAGCGGTACGCGAATGAGGTTTCTTCAGCTTTGTCAGGACCGGTACAGTTCAAGCTGTTAAGTTTTAATTCCGCTTAGAAATATATTTTAAAACTGATTTGTTTTCCTTGCGTCACTTGCCTCCATCGTTGAACATACATTGTACTAACTAATTCAAACTTTACAGTCATTTTTCTCGAAAGTGGGTTTTCCGGAGCTAAACGCTGTTCAAGTTCATAACTTTGCCATTTTTCAAAATACTGTAATAAATTTAGTATAATAGTCAAGAAAAGTTAATGAACTTTTCAATACTGTGTGTTTTGCAATTCCTTATAAACAAGACCTAACCCTGGTTTTGACAGAATAGATCGCATGGTTGGCAGTCTTGTTCTAATTCTTCAGCCACCAAACGTTTTCCCAACGCAGCCTTGTGTTTTCTCTGCTTGTGCACGAAGATAGTTTTCTCCAAATAAATCGACGATTTTGTCATCGCTCTGAAACACGAACCGAACCCAGGGACTTCTCAAAACTTATATTTAAATATAGCGGAAAACGCCACGTTAGCTTTGGAAGATATTCAAGGCCATGAGGTCAAGTGCGAATGAGGAACCGCTCTTCCATTCCTTTGCAGTTCTAAACATAAATTGACAATGTTTAGATGTGTAGTGTGAGCGTCACTGAAACAAGCAACGATAATGTATCATTGTTTTCATTTCATGCTGACTCTTAGCGACTTAGACACCAAAGAGGTTGTGGCGTGCCCCTGTAATCCAGCTACTCGGAGGCTGAGATTCGGATATGTAATGATGCGTTGTGCCTTAAAATTTCCTCTTCCTTTTTAAAAAAATAAATCCAGCAAAGTTGGCATTTTTTTGGTTTCACTTTCCAATAGTTATGCACGCGAAAAAATACTGCAGTTGGTCTCTACTGCAAAACTGCTAGGGGCGCGCTTACTGGTGAGGTGGTGGGGTTGGCACTGCACCGTGTTGCCATCCAGCAAAAAGTCTACGTGAAAGTGTCTTTGATGACGTGGCCAGGCAAGACAGCAAACGGCAGCACAGAGGCCCAGAAGACGCCTTTTGACTGCTAGTCTGTTCTACCACAGAGATATATGGCGCTGTGTTGTTTGTACAGTTTTTATCTGAGATAGAATTTGTATAGGTTCTGAAAAGAAACATCAAATAGGCCATTTTTCTCACTACTCGAGAGCAAAGGAAAGGAAATAGAAATACTAAAGTACCGAAGTCCTATTTGAAAAGGTCGTACGCTTCTTTTTGTGTCATTTTTAGAATAGAACTAATGGCATTGGACTAGGTGTCCACTTGTGAATAGTGCAACTGAATCAATGAGTCTGACAGGAACACACTGCTTCGCATTGACAGTCTCGATAACTACGTACCTGAAACAGAAAGCGTTCGACACCACACGCACTCGAATTCAGTCGCGTAAAAAAGAAGAAGAGGAGAATTGAAAAAAGGTCGTCTGAAAAATGCATGCGAAATTCGGAATAGGTGCTTCTTGGTCTGCACACTCACCGGGCGCACGTCGTGAAAGAAGCCCTCCACGGACGGGTGGAAGGGGTCCAGCTGCGGGTGGACGCACACCTGGCCTGACTGGCGACGCAGCGTCTCGCGGAAGGTGCGCACCGAGCCCTCGTCTTCCCCCTCCCCCAGGGCGCCCTTGCCCCCCGGCCTGCCCAGCAGCACCAGCCCCAGCAGCGCGGCCAGCGCCCCCACCACCTGCAGCAGTGACAGAGCCGCCTCCAGCAGTGACAGAGCCGCCTCCAGCAGGCAGTCCACAGTTTTGCTGTCGTGGTTACTGCTTGTATGCAGACACTGCGAGTCATAGGACTCTGGATGTCTGGGCGTCAGTCTCCGCGCGCGCACGCGCGTGTGTGTATGACTGCCTGCATGTCGCTCTGTCTGTATGCCTGTGTACTCTGTGTGTGTGTGTGTGTGTGTGTGTGTGTCTGTCTGTCTGTGTGTGTCTGTCTGTGTGTGTGTGTGTGTGTGTGTGTGTGTGTGTGTGTGTCTGT
>JAWQFJ010011463.1:0-22089 GCA_034096865.1 Theodoxus fluviatilis
AGAAAAATCCAACGTTTAAGTTTTTTATGCCCGGACGCCCGGACGCCCGGACGCCCGGACGGACGGTCGGACGGACGAAACGGCTCAGTACATAGACTCACTTTTGCTTCGCATGTGAGTCAATGATATGAAAAAAACTACTTTTATCAAGTAAAAGATGCGTGGCCGGATGTATGAAAGTCGATCCTCAATATTTTCATACATCCGGTTAACCGGATTTAGTAAAGACCGGATGTATGAAAGACAAAAATTGGGTACCGACGACTTTCTTACATCCGGTCTCGACTGTAGTATCAGGAGCGAACTATTTTTGGCGCAATGCTGTAATGCAAAGGGTCAAGTCACTGCGAACTGCTCCAGAGTCACGTGACTCGGGTTCACAGAATGAGATCGGCTTAGCTTGGGAGGAAGCCTGCAGTCGCCGTGAGTGAGCGCGCGTGAACGCTGCATGCACTGGAGTGGGGCTGTGGCAAGGCCCTGACAACTTCGCCGTGAGTGCTGCGTTTGCCTTAGAATGCCCGGACAGACCGATTATTGGCTCACATACGAAGCAAAAGTGAGTCTATACTCACCCGTTTCGTCCGTCCGGGCGTCCAGGCGTCCGGGCGTCCGGGCGTCCAAAAACTTTAACGTTGGATTTTTCTCGGAGACTATTAAGTCTATCGATACCAAATGTGGCATGATGGTGTATGATGACAAGGCCTCAAAAATCATACATAGTGACTTGACCTTGCTTCAAGGTCAAGGTCGCAGGGGCCATAAATGTTGTCTAAAAAACAGCCATTTTTCACATTTTCTCAATTTTCTCTGAACGTTTTGAGATTGGATACCTGACCTATATATGGTATATAGGGCAAAGTAAGTCCTATCTTTTGATACCAGTTTGGTTGACCTTGCTTCAAGGTCAAGGTCACAGAAGCTCTTCAAAGGTGGATTGTATACATATGTGACGAGCCACGACAAAACCAGTGCTAAGTCGCGCGGCACTATTTTGCGCTACGACTGAAAAAAGGCAGGGAGGGTCACTCTGGGTGATTTTCACTTTTTGATGAAAATAGATTCTACATGGTTCAAACTATCATGCCAGTAAAGGAACCATTTTGAAGAATTATATTTTGATGGTAAAATAAAGACTTTTGTGTTATATATTGTTTCAAAAGCTCCCTGTAATTAGCGTTAATTGCCTCATTTTAGCCGCAATAAACACACCTAAACCCTTGCAGAACCCCTTCATGTTATATACCGTTAGAAAGGCCACTCTCTCGGCGTTCCCGCTCTGTGGATGTCGAAGAAAAATAAGGTCAGCTATTCTTGGAAACGGAGTTTGAAATACCGTTGCTAAGGTGTTTAATGTCTGAAGAGAGTAAATCTTCTGAGACCGTTTTTTCAAAATGACCGCTGCTTCAGTACCCAACTTGAAATGCCTGTAACTTCTATTCTAATTAACTCACATTGTTCATTCTTATATCAAAACAAACAGAAATGAATGCAGAATTCAAAAGTATTAAAACCCCATTTTGTCCAAAAATGGACTTAGCACTGGTTTTGTCGTGGCTCGTCACATATTTTGAAGCGAGCTTGCCCCTGAACTATGGAAGATAACTGTTTCAAACTACATAACATTGTAGTACACATGTTATACTTTTATCATGAGACACATTTGGTCACATATCATCAAGGTCAAGGTCACTTTGATCCTTATAAAATGTGACCAAAATGGGGTAGTGAACCACTAAAAGTGATCATATCTCATGGTAGAAAGTGCCAATAAGCACCATTGTGCTTCCTATGTCTTGAATTAACAGCTTTGTGTTGCATGACCTTGGATGACCTTGACCTTGGTTCAAGGTCACATGTATTTTGGTAGGAAAAATGTGTAAAGCACTTCTTAGTGTATGATGTCATTGGTAGGTTTAGTTGTTTGACCTTGACCTTGAAGGTCACATGAAGGTCAAGGTCAAATAAAGGTCAAGGTCAATCATGTGAGTCGTATGGGCTTTGCCCTTCTTGTTGGATGATGTATGCAGTTCCAAAAGATAAGCAAATGACATGATACCATATGTTCCCTGTGCACAGTTGAATGAGGCTTCTTCCTTCATCCTCTCTCCCGGGCCAGATTGACTGCCTTAAGGGCACCACGGAGAACTGGGTGGAGGTGGTAAGAGGAAGGCTTCTGATCCCTCAGCGTCACGTCGACCGGTACGGCCCCATCAACTGTGCCTACACACCTATCATGTTCTCAACCGACTACAAGGTGGAGAGGGGTCGCGCAATCAAAGACGTACAGAATGGAGACCCCGTCATTACAGACTTCTTTGAGGTAAAGAGATGCATGCATGCTGACCGGCATCGGTTTTGCCATGAAATGTACCTCTTTGCCCGCAGTGTGCTTAAGAATGGTGCATGCGGGCATGATGAGGACATGGAAAATGGGGCTTTGAGGTCATGGTTGTGACCTGGCGTGACCTTGGGGTAGTGGTTGTGACATGGCATGACCTTCGGGTCATGGTTGTGACATGGCATGACCTTGGGGTCCTGATTGTGACATGGCGTGATCTTGGGGTTGTGATTGTGACAAGGCATTACCTTGGGGTCGTGATTGTGACATGGCGTGACCTTCGGGTCGTGGTTGAGACAAGACATGACCTTGGGGTTGTGGTTGTGACGTGGCGTGACCTTGGGGTTGTGGTTGTGACGTGACATGACCATGGGGTCGTGGTTGTGATATGACATCGCCTTGGGGTCGTGGTTGTAACATGGCAAGGCCTTGGGATCGTTGTTGTGACATGAAATGACCTTGGGGTTGTGGTTGTGACGTGGCGTGACCTTGGGGTTGTGGTTGTGACGTGACATGACCATGGGGTCGTGGTTGTGATATGACATCGCCTTGGGGTCGTGGTTGTAACATGGCAAGGCCTTGGGATCGTTGTTGTGACATGAAATGACCTTGGGGTCGTGGTTGTGAGATGACATGAAATCCATTTCCAGGAAGTTTCCAATACAGAACTGACCACTCCGCCAGAGACAAATGGACAAAGTTCGGACCTCTGTCAGGAAGCGACCTCGCGACCCCTCATTTATTCATTATGGTCAGGTTTGCTGGTTTTGCATTGTACGTCCCAATCACGTGGGTTTGATTACCAGTTTGACCAGTTGCGCTTAAAGACAGCTCGCTTCCAGTTCACAAATGCATCAGTGCCATCGTTGTTGATAGAACGGGAAGTTGACAGGAAAATTGTGACCAGATTACACTACATAAGGCCATCTTTGCCACTGTAGAGGGCAAAGGAAACAATGCACGACGTGTATCGTCGCTGTTGCAGTGTGTCAGCGTAGAGGTAAGGAGCCGGTGTCAGACTATACAAAGTTCACCTGGAAAAAAAGAAAACAGAAAAAAATGACCGGAGTCTGACCAATTGTATTCTCTCGTGAGAGAAGTGGGCCCTGAAGAGGGCCGTTACTCTAGAGCAGTCGTAGGCGAGCTTTCGGAGGGGATCCTCCTTCTTCAGGCCAAGTGATACAGGACTGGCAGGCGTAGGGTTTAAATAGGGCACTGGCGGAGGCTCGTGCAACGCAAGTCCCCCGAGAAAAGCAGGAGTGGACATGTGCTCACCCCCGTAGAAGGACCGTCCACACCGCAGAGAACACGGGGAACCCGTGCCACAGAACAGGGCGGGCTCAACGGTAGTGAGCCATGAAGCCCGTGTCTCTGTTGAGCCCGGTGTGCTGCGTGCCAAACCTGATGATGAGTCTCTGCTCCATAACCCGACGTTGGTGGAGGTCGTGCAAGCCGCCCCTCAGCACGCTCACGAGCATGTCAGCGGGTGAGTGGTCGGACAGGTTGACAGTGTGTCAGTATATGGGGCCTGGTCTCCCTGACTCTGACGTAGACGCAGGGGCCAGCGTTCCCTTATGTGTCCCACACCATGCCCTCACCCTGGCGTCGCTGATGACGCCAATGCTTGTGTGCAGCACGACGTCATTCCATGACATCCATCACGTTGTTGCCCCGTGCGACAGAAGTTTTACATGAAACACGTGTGAACTTCACAGAAGCGTGATAAAACGCAGCACTGCACGACCAGGGTTGTGCTCGATCTTGCAGTATGGTTTGAACGCTCAGCGGGGTCTGTGCGCTCTCTCCTGTCTCCAAGCTCTCTGGTAGACTCCCCGGCTGCTTGGGGCCGCCCCAGGCTGCGAAACAGAGGCCGTCCCGAACCGAAAGCCCTGCATCCAGGGGTCCCGGAAGGGGGGGAGGGGGGGTGGGGAGATATATGGTAATCGAGCGGTTCCTGCTACAAGTTGCACTCGAGTCAATTAACTACGACTGTTACTTTGTCGTTTCATTGTGGGGGCTAGGACTGTGCCAGCTACTTTCGAAAGCGACAACGAAGACGACGACGACGACGACGACGACGATGACAATGATGATGATGATGATGATGATGATGATGATGATGATGATGATGATGATGATGATGATGATGTTGTTGTTGTTGTTGTTGTTGCTGTTGTTGTTGTTGTTGTTGTTGTTGATGATGATGATGATGATGATGATGATGCTGATGCTGATGCTGCTGATTATGATGATGATAAAGAAAAAACTACTATTATTGTCCTGAAGTCTACCACGACGTTGGTGGTGGTGACAGTGGTGGTGGTGGTGATGGTGGTGGTGGTGATGGTGGTATTGGTGGTGGTGATGATGGTGGTGGTGGTGGTGATGATGGTGGTAGTGGTGACGATGATGATGGTGGTGGTTATGGTGATGGTGATGATGATGGTGGTGGTGGTGGTGATGATGGGGACGATGTTGGTGTTGGTGGTAGTGATGGTGATGATGACGATGATGGTGGTGGTGGTAGTGGTAGTGATGGTGGTGGTGGTAGTGGTAGTGATGGTGGTGGTGGTAGTGGTAGTGATGGTGGTGGTGGTGTAACTGGTGGAGGTAGTGGACTGGGATGGTGCTGAACGTGTTTTTTTCTCTACACAAGATAGAAAGTAATTCCTGTAATAACAATTGCTTTCTTTTTGACTCACATGCGAAACAAAAGTGAGTCTATGTACTCACCCTTTTCGTCCGTCCGGGCGTCCGGGCGTCCGAAAACTTTAACGTTGGATTTTTCTCAGAGACTATTAAGTCTATCAATACCAAATGTGGCATGATGGTGTATGATAACAAGGCCTCAAAAAACATACATAGTGACTTGACCTTGCTTCAAGGTCAAGGTCGCAGGGGCCATAAATATTGTCTAAAGTAAAAAACAGTCATTTTTCACATTTTCTCAATTTTCTCTGACTTGTTTTAGATTGGATACCTGACCTATATATGGTATATAGGGCAAAGTAATTCCTATCTTTTGATACCAGTTTGGTTGACCTTGCTTCAAGGTCTAGGTCACAGGAGCTCTTCAAAGTTGGATTGTATACATATTTTGAAGTGACCCTGACCCTGAACTATGGAAGATAACTGTTTCAAACTTAATAATTGTGTGGGGCACATGTTATACTTTTATCATGAGACACATTTGGTCACATATCATCAAGGTCAAGGTCACTTTGACCCTTATAAAATGTGACCAAAATGGGGTAGTGAACCACTAAAAGTGACCATATCTCATGGTAGAAAGTGCCAATAAGCACCATTGTGCATCCTATGTCTTGAATTAACAGCTTTGTGTTGCATGACCTTGGATGACCTTGACCTTGGGTCAAGGTCACATGTATTTTGGTAGGAAAAATGTGTAAAGCATTTCTTAGAGTATGATGTCATTGGTACGTTTGTTGTTTGACCTTGACCTTGAAGGTCACCTGAAGGTCAAGGTCATAAAAATGTCAAGGTCAAGCATGTGAGTTCTATGGGCTTTGCCCTTCTTGTTTGATTTGGCACTTCATACAAAGATGTAGATCATCATAGATTTTCACCACGTACACTAATGTTGCGCAAAGATTTACGACAAATGGAACGACACAAGGCACCAGCAGGTACGGAATTGTCAAGACACTAACAATTCCAGTTTTTCCCCGCCCCAGGGTTAGAATCATGACACTGCGACCCGAGTATCCTCAAACCCAAAGAATGCTCGCTTATCTCCCCCTGTCAAACAGACAGAGTTTCAGCACATGAGTAGAGGCACAGGAACTGACTCTGCACTCAGTCAAGATACAAGGGGACAGCATTGGGATGTAAGCTGCCATGAACTGTGCTAACGGCAGGATGCAACAACAGTACAAACAAAGGCTTATATTAACGACTCAGTGTTAACAGTTTGATGGCAAAATGAATAACCTATTTCCTTTGTTTGCCTTACAAAGGGAACATACTGTGATACCATTGTCGTTGTTCTCTTCCTCAGGTGGAGTGCAAGAGCAAGTCAGGCAAGACCTACCGCAACATCCACGCCTCCGTGGCTTCCAGAGAAGACCTGACTCAGCGTCACCTCAACAAGCATCTGGCCCCAGACTCCCTCGGCCTGGACGTCCTCATGTTCGGCTTCGACTCCGTCTCCAAGATGACCTGGCGTCGGACCCTGCCCAAGACCAGGGACTACTTTCTGCACACGCTGGGAGGCCTGGAGCTGGACGGCTACAACATCGTGGGTGACGGCACGCCTGCAGCGCTGCTGCCCATCCTGACGGGCCAGACGGAGGAGGAGCTGCCCGAGGCCAGGCGGGGACACGAGGGCGCCAAGCCTGTGGACGGCCATCCCTGGATCTGGAAGGAGTTCAGGGACCAGGGCTACGTCACCATGTGGGGAGAGGACATGGCGGGTATAGGGACTTTTCAGTATAGAATGCTGGGATTCGAAAGCCCGCCAGTCGACCACTACATGCGGCCCTTCCAGCTTGTTGCCCCCAGCTTCATGCGTAATTCTCACTGCCTGGGCTCGCGGCCTCAAATTGATGTCTTTTTTAACTGGTTCCGGGATGCCGCCACCTTGTACAATAGAACACGCAAATTCATGTTTGGATTCCACACTGCTTTGAGTCACAATGATAACAGTCCCTTACAAAATGCAGACGATTTGTTTGTTCACTTTCTGTCCTCTCTTGCCGATGGGAACCATCTGCACAATGCGCTTCTTATTCTAATGAGTGACCATGGAGCCAGATTCTCAAACACAAGAAGAACAGTGCAAGGAAAGCTGGAAGAACGCATGCCCTATTTCGCCTTCCGGTTTCCACCATGGTTCGAAACCAAGTTCCCGGAAGCCATGCGCAACTTCCGGATCAACATGCAGAGGCTGACCACGCCCTTCGACATCCACGCCACCTTCAAGGACATCTTGCACTTTCCTGATGCAGGTGTCGACAACGTGTCTCCCCGAGGGATCAGTCTTTTCCAGGAGATCCCCAAGACGCGTACGTGCTGGGACGCCAGCGTGGAGCCTCACTGGTGCGCGTGTCTGGAGTGGATGACCGTGCAAACCAATTGCTCAGCCGCTCAGAAAGCGGCGCGGGTGGCCGTCCTCTCCATGAACATATGGTTGCATCCGGTGCTGAATTATTGCGCTCGTCTTTCGCTCCAAGAAATCCTCAGTGTTCGCATGTACACCCCCAACCAGGACGTCCTCAGGTTCAAGGGGAGCTCGGACAGGGACGGACGCGTGGCGGACTTCAGTGATGACATGGACGTGGACGAAGTTCTCTTCCAGATCGACATGGTCACGGTGCCCGGCTGGGGCCGCTACGAGGTGACGGTCAACTACAACGTCAAGACGAAGAACGTCAAAGTGGACCCACGTGACGTCAGCCGAATCAATGAACACGGCAAGCAGTCTCAGTGTATTGGCAAGGTTCGTCCTGACCTCCAGCGCTTGTGCTACTGTACTTCTTGACAGCGCTTCAGACAGGAGGCACGTCCAACGGAAATCCGAAGTCATTTTGGACTTGATTGCCCAGATGACATGAAACAGTTGCGTGATCTTCCATGTCTTTCGCTATCTTCCGACCAACTGTCAATGTAGACCCGAATGTCAAATATCATCTTGCAACATTAACGATGGTTTTCAATTTCCCAGATAGCACATGTTAAGTTTGTACGCATTGTAATATCTATAAATATTTGGTTGATGTATGTGACTATGCACGTACCGACGCAAATCGTTCATTTGCTTTTACAATGGAAAATATAGGTCTGCAAAATCCATCACGATGAAAATAGCATTCTGATAAAAATATATACTAGCGAAAGTGTGGGGTTTCAGCTGGTGTGTCTACTTGTGGGTGAAGTTTATCAGGTGCAAACAAGACGTAGGAATCAACGTGCATTCGGGTGTAGTTCCTCACCTGAGACGTACATCTTTTGTGGAGTCCATGGCCTTCACCTTGGCTGCTGGCTCTAGAGCGGACGATTCAGGTAAGGGAAGAGATTCAGTTAACACAATCCTCATGCGTCTCTAACACACCACGTCCATCATCAAAGTTCGTCGTCCAACAAATGGAACTGGAAGACTTTATTCCCTTGTAATAGTGTTCCACTTGAACTATTCAACCCCATAGTTATTGTAGTAACAGTGCATGAAAGGAAATGTGCGGTCTTCAAGAGGAGGAAAATCACGCTTACCAGACACTACGAATTCATGTCTCCGACATTTCAAGGACCCGATATAGTGCACATGGCGTTCTGACATTTGTGTCATTATTACGCCACTTGACCCATTTTACACTTGGGGAAAATTCCATTGACACTAACATAAACTATACCGATTACAGACATATGTGAACTTTCTCAAAGGTATATATTTTATTTCTATCTGAGCGTAGAGAAAGGGATCATCAGATTTTTTTTCAATTACAGTATCGGCAATATACATTGTAGGCAAATGTTCAGTCACAGATACACTGATTGACGGTGTATTTTTCGTCACATGCAAATAATTCAAACATCAAAAATGCTATTTTGAAGAGAAACCTTTTTTGAGCTACAAGAATGAATAGATCATCTGGGTGGGGATATTTTCCTTCCTCCCTATTTTTCTTTTGTACAAAAAAGAATATTACACTCAAAGCCTTCTTCAGGAGCATTGACTCTGGCAAAAGGCGTCTTCCTAAAAGTGACAAGACGTGATCGTTTCGCGGGCAAACGCACATACCAAGCCAGCTCATGGAGGAAACAGGAGTCTGTATCAAGAAAGGAACACATTTTGGAAATGGTTTTATGATAATAACTGACTGATTGGAGTTGCATGACACCAATCAATGTCTAAGAAACCGGAAGGCGCCCTTTGATTGCCTTTGATAGCGTTGCTAGAGAGCGATCGGTTTAGGGAACGCAGATCAGGTGCTAATGTTTGTAGCTAAGACGTCATGTGCAGGCAATTATTGCCAAAACTGCCTGCTGTCCAACAAAGTTTCGACACAGACGTCCTTGTATACACTACCTTCCAAACCGGGGACTTCGGTCAGTCAAATCTGACTAACCATTTCATGTCTCCCTCCATTTTCGTTAGACTCTGTTGTGTAGGTTTGTTTGGAGTGTTTGTGCCTTTCTTACTGTTATTGTTGTGTTACTTCTATTTGACAACGTGGGGGCTATCCAGAAATATCTCCTTTACCAATTTTTTAAATAACTAATCAACAGCTTTCCTACTCTTTTAGCCGCTTTCTTAAACAAAATGATACTGAGTTAGCTGTTTGTGGTCAACATGTGAATTACTGATCTTTCTTATCTTCTGACCAGTTGTTAGAAGAGGAAAACATCAGCTCAAGTCTAAAAGTTATATTATCAAAAAAGCACTCCCATCCGATCTAAAAGTGTGATTGCATAGTCTGTTAAAACAGGTAGAAAAGGAAAGATATCACTACACTGACACCACTTCAGAAAGCCAATTGTTTCCCCGTTTTTTGCTTTCTGGGGGTTTTGTTAGGGATTCCGACTCTTGGTTGCGTTACATTGCCACAGCTGTGTATGTGTGTGTGCGTGCGTGCGTTTGTGCGTGTGTGATATTTTGTCTTTGATTCATTTTCTGTCGAAAGAAGTAAAAGCTCTTGAGAACCGACAGCGTTGAGCCCACTTGTCATTTGTCAGTTATTATTATCATGATTATCATCATCATCATCATCATCATCATCATCATCATCATCATCATCATCATCATCATCATCATCATCATCATCATCATCATCATCATCATCATCATCATCATCATCATCATCATCATCCTCCTCCTCCTCAATCATCAATCATCAATCATCATCATCATCATCATCATCATCATCATCATCATCATCATCATCATCATCATCATCATCATCATCATCATCATCATCATCATCATCATCATCATCATCATCATCATCATCATCATCATCATCATCATCATCATCATCATCATCATCATCATCATCATCATCATCATCATCATCATCATCATCATCATCATCATCATCATCATCATCATCATCATCATCATCATCATTATTATTATTATTATTATTATTATTGACTCACATGCGAAGCAAAAGTGAGTCTATGTACTCAGCCGTGTCGTCCGTCCGTCCGTCCGTCCGTCCGTCCGGGCGTAAAAAACTTAAACGTTGGATTTTTCTCGGAGACTATTAAGTCTATCAACACCAAATGTGGCATGATGGTGTATGATAAAAAGGCCTCAAAAAACATACATAGTGACTGGACCTTGCTTCAAGGTCAAGGTCACAGGAGCCATAAATGTGGTCTCAAAAACAGTCATTTTTCACATTTTCCCAATTTTCTCCCACGTTATTGAGATTGGCGACCTTAGCTACAAGTGGTATATAGGTCAAAGCAAGCCCTATCTTTTGATACCAGTTTGGTTGACCTTGCTTTAAGGTCAAGGTCACAGGAGCTCTTCAAAGTTGGATTGTATGTATATTTTGAAGTGACCTTGACCCTGAACTATGAAAGATAACTGTTTCAAACTTAATAATTATGTGGGGCACATGTTATTATTTTATTATGAGACACATTTGTTCACATATCATCAAGGTCAAGGTCACTTTGACCCTTATGAAATGTGACCAAAATGGGGTAGTGAACCACTAAAAGTGACTATATTTCATGGTAGAAAGTGCCAATAAGCACCATTGTGCTTCCTATGTCTTGAATTAACAGCTTTGTGTTGCATGACCTTGGATGACCTTGACCTTGGGTCAAGGTCACATGTATTTTGGTAGGAAAAATGTGTAAAGCATTTCTTAGTTTAGTGTATGATGTCATTGGTAGGTTTAGTTGTTTGACCTTGACCTTGAAGGTCACCTGAAGGTCAAGGTCATATAAAGGTCAAGGTCAAGCATGTGAGTCGTATGGGCTTTGCCCTTCTTGTTATTATTATTATAAGTAGTAGTAGTAGTAACAGCAGTAGTAGTAGTAGTACCAGTACATGTAGTAGTAGTAGTAGCAGCAGCAGCAGCAGTAGTAGTAGTAGTAGTTGTAGTACTAGTAGTCAATGTAGTTGGTAGTGGTAGTTTTTTTTTTTACCGTTCTTTTGCCCACAATCAACTGCAGTGATTATTAAGGCAATTTTCACTGGTGTTTTTACTCCTGGGTGGGGAGAAGCAATGTGGGTTAAGGATCTTGCTCAAGGATACAACTCTGGGAACCGAGCAGCTTCGAGCGCAACTTTGATCGAGCTACCTTTTTTCATCACTCCAACACCGCCTCAACTCCCTGGGGAGCATGCAACTAGGCTGCGGATGAACGCGCCAAAGTTAGCTTTCACAACTTTTTCCAACTCAGCCCTCTTCGAGCGCAGCTTCGAGCGCCGTGCCCCCTGGCTGCCGGCCAGTGTGGGTCCAGTGCGCTAACCACTCGGCCACAGAGCCGTTGTAGTAGTGGTAGTAGTAGTAGTAGTAGTAGTAGCAGTAGTAGTAGTAGTAGTAGTAGTAGTAGTAGTAGTAGTAGTAGTAGTTGTTGTAGTAGTAGTAGTAGTAGTCAAAGTAGATGGCAGTGGTAGTGGTTGTAGTAGTAGTAGTAGTAGTAGCAGCAGCAGCAGCAGCAGTAGTAGTAGTAGTAGTAGTAGTAGTAGTAGTAGTAGTAGTAGAAGTAGTAGTAGTAGTGGTGGTAATCGGCATGCATCACGGCAGTAAAAGGTGCATGCTTAAAATGTAATACTGCACAATGTCTGGGACACTTTAGTACAGTGAGCCCAATGCTGATTTTTATGCATTGATTTACAAATTTGTACAGGTCTTGGGCTATCGGATCTGGCCTGACGATGTAAATATGCTGCCTTCGGCAACTTGTCATTGGATGTAGAAGTCAGCGGTCATCTGGAGGTCAGTCCCTAGGAGGGCATGACTGTAGAGACAACTTGTCATTGGATGTAGAAGTCAGCGGTCATCTGGAGGTCAGTCACTAGGAGGGCAATACTGTAGAGGCAACTTGTCATTGGATGTAGAAGTCAGCGGTCACCTGGAGGTCAGTCACTAGGTGGGCATGACTGTAGAGACAACTTGTCATTGGATGTAGAAATCAGAGGTCACCTGGAGGTCAGTCACTAGGGGGGCATGACTGTAGAGACAACTTGTCATTGGATGTACAAGTCAGAGGTCATCTGGAGGTCAGTCATTAGGTGGGCATGACTGTAGAGAGGCTTCTATACTTACAGGAAAATCGCCACAAACTAGTTGCTTCGTGTGCAGCAGGACTGTGGTCAGGGACCTGCTTTTGCGGAAGTGTCGTCAGTGTCCTGCTGTATGGCAGTGTCGTCAGTGTCCTCCAGTGAGGAAGTGTCGTCAGTGTCCTGCTGTATGACAGTGTCGTCAGTGTCCTGCTGTATGGCAGTATCGTCAGTGTCCTACTGTATGGCAGTGTCGTCAGTGTCCTGCTGTATGGCAGTGTCGTCAGTGTCCTACTGTATGGCAGTGTCGTCAGTGTCCTGCTGTATGGCAGTGTCATCAGTGTCCTGCTGTATGGCAGTGTCGTCAGTGTCCTGCTGTATGGCAGTGCCGTCATTGTCCTGCTCTATGGCAGTGTCGTCAGTGTCCTCCAGTATGGCAGCGCCGTCATTGTCCTGCTGTATGGCAGTGTCGTCAGTGTCCTGCTGTATGGCAGTGTCATCAGTGTCCTGCTGTATGACAGTGTCGTCAGTGTCCTGCTGTATGGCAGTGTCGTCAGTGTCCTGCTCTATGGCAGTGTCGTCAGTGTCCTCAAGTATGGCAGCGCCGTCATTGTCCTGCTGTATGGCAGTGTCGTCAGTGTCCTCCAGTATGGCAGCGCCGTCATTGTCCTGCTGTATGGCAGTGTCGTCAGTGTCCTGCTCTATGGCAGTGTCGTCAGTGTCCTGCTGTATGGCAGTGTCGTCAGTGTCCTGCTGTATGGCAGTGTCGTCAGTGTCCTGCTGTATGACAGTGTCGTCACTGTTCTCCAGTATGGCAGCGCCGTCATTGTCCTGCTGTATGGCAGTGTCGTCAGTGTCCTGCTCTATGGCAGTGTCGTCAGTGTCCTGCTGTATGACAGTGTCGTCAGTGTCCTCCAGTATGGAAGCGCCGTCATTGTCCTGCTGTATGGCAGTGTCGTCAGTGTCCTGCTCTATGGCAGTGTCGTCAGAGTCCTGCTGTATGGCAGTGTCGTCAGTGTCCTGCTCTATGGCAGTGTCGTCAGTGCCCTGCTGTATGGCAGTGTCGTCAGTGTCCTGCTGTATGTCAGTGTCGTCAGTGTCCTGCTTTATGGCAGTGTCGTCAGTGTCCTGCTTTATGACAGTGTCGTCAGTGTCCTGCTGTATGGCAGTGTCGTCAGTGTCCTGCTGTATGGCAGTGTTATCAGTGTCCTGCTGTATGGCAGTGTCGTCAGTGTCCTCCAGTATGGCAGCGCCGTCATTGTCCTGCTGTATGGCAGTGTCGTCAGTGTCCTGCTGTATGGCAGTGTCGTCAGTGTCCTACTGTATGGCAGTGTCGTCAGTGTTCTACTGTATGGCAGTGTCGTCAGTGTCCTGCTGCGAGGCAGTGTCGTCAGTGTCCTGCTGTATGGCAGTGTCGTCAGTGTCCTACTGTATGGCAGTGTCGTCAGTGTCCTGCTGTATGGCAGTGTCGTCAGTGTCCTGCTGTATGGCAGGGTCGTCAATGGCCTCCAGTATGGCAGCGCCGTCATTGTCCTGCTGTATGGCAGTGTCGTCAGTGTCCTGCTGTATGGCAGTGTCGTCAGTGTCCTACTGTATGGCAGTGTCATCAGTGTCCTACTGTATGGCAGTGTCGTCAGTGTCCTGCTGTATGGCAGTGTCATCAGTGTCCTGCTGTATGGCAGTGTCGTCAGTGTCCTGCTGTATGGCAGTGTCGTCAGTGTCCTGCTGTATGGCAGTGTCGTCAGTGTCCTACTGTATGGCAGTGTCATCAGTGTCCTGCTGTAGGGCAGTGTCGTCAGTGTCCTGCTGATAGGCAGTGGCGTCAGTGTCCTACTGTATGGCAGTGTCGTCAGTGTCCTACTGTATGGCAGTGTCGTCAGTGTCCTGCTGTATGGCAGTGTCGTCAGTGTCCTACTGTATGGCAGTGTCGTCAGTGTCCTGCTGTATGGCAGTGTCGTAGGTGTCCTACTATATGGCAGTGTCGTCAGTGTCTTGCTGTATGGCAGTGTCGTCAGTGTCCTACTGTATGGCAGTGTCGTCAGTGTCCTGCTGTATAGCAGTGTTGTCAGTGTCCTACTGTATGGCAGTGTCGTCAGTGTCCTGCTGTATGGCAGTGTCGTCAGTGTCCTACTGTATGGCAGTGTCGTCAGTGTCCTGCTGTATGGCAGTGTCGTCAGTGTCCTGCTGTGTGGCAGTGTCGTCAGTGTCCTGCTGTATGGCAGTGTTGTCAGTGTCCTGCTGTATGGCAGTGTCGTCAGTGTCCTACTTAATGGCAGTGTCGTCAGTGTCCTGCTGTATGGCAGTGTCGTAAGTGTCCTGCTTTATGGCAGCGTCGTCAGTGTCCTGCTGTATGGCAGTGTCGTCAGTGTCCTTCTGTATGGCAGTGTCGTCAGTGTCCTGCTGTATGGCAGTGTTGTCAGTGTCCTGCTGTATGGCAGTGTCGTCAGTGTCCTGCTGTATGGCAGTGTTGTCAGTCTCCTGCTGTATGGCAGTGCCGTCAGTGTCCTACTGTATGGCAGTGTCGTCAGTGTCCTGCTGTATGGCAGTGTCGTCAGTGTCCTACTGTATGGCAGTGTCGTCAGTGTCCTGCTGTATGGCAGTGTCGTCAGTGTCCTGCTGTATGGCAGTGTCGTCAGTGTCCTACTGTATGGCAGTGTCGTCAGTGTCCTACTGTGAGGCAGTGTCATCAGTGTCCTGCTGTATGGCAGTGTCGTCAGTGTCCTGCTGTATGGCAGTGTCGTCAGTGTCCTACTGTATGGCAGTGTCGTCAGTGTCCTGCTGTATGGCAGTGTCGTCAGTGTCCTACTGTATGGCAGTGTCGTCAGTGTCCTGCTGTATGGCAGTGTCGTCAGTGTCCTGCTGTATGGCAGTGTCGTCAGTGTCCTACTGTATGGCAGTGTCGTCAGTGTCCTACTGTGAGGCAGTGTCATCAGTGTCCTGCTGTATGGCAGTGTCGTCAGTGTCCTGCTGTATGGCAGTGTCGTCAGTGTCCTGCTGTATGGCAGTGTCGTCAGAGTCCTGCTGTATGGCAGTGTCGTCAGTTTCCTGCTGTATGGCAGTGTCGTCAGTGTCCTACTGTGAGGCAGTGTCATCAGTGTCCTGCTGTATGGCAGTGTCGTCAGTGTCCTGCTGTATGACAATCTCGTCAGTGTCCTGCTGTATGGCAATGTCGTCAGTGTTCTGCTGTAGGGCAGTGTCGTCAGTGTCCTGCTGTATGGCAGTGTCGTCAGTGTCCTGCTGTATGGCAGCGTCGTCAGTGTCCTGCTGTATGGCAGTGTCGTCAGTGTCCTCCAGTATGGCAGCGCCGTCATTGTCCTGCTATATGGCAGTGTCGTCAGTGTCCTGCTGTATGGCAGTGTCATCAGTGTCCTGCTGTATGGCAGTGTCGTCAGTGTCCTGCTGTATGGCAGTGTCGTCATTGTCCTGCTGAATGGCAGAGTCGTCAGTGTCCTGCTGTATGGCAGTGTCGTCAGTGTCCTGCTGTATGGCAGTGTCGTCAGTGTCCTGCTGTATGGCAGTGTCGTCAGTGTCCTGCTGTATGGCAGTGTCGTCAGTGTCCTGCTGTATGGCAGTGTCGTCATTGTCCTGCTGTATGGCAATGTCGTCAGTATCCTGCTGTATGGCAGTGTCGTCAGTGTCCTGCTGTATGGCAGTGTCGTCAGTGTCCTGCTGTATGGCAGTGTCGTCAACATCCTGCTGTATGGCAGTGTCGTCAGTGTCCTGCTGTATGGCAGTGTCGTCAGTGTCCTCCAGTATGTCAGTGTCCTCCAGTATGGCAGTGCCGTCATTGTCCTGCTGTATGACAGTCTCGTCAGTGTCCTGCTGTATGGCAGTGTCGTCATAGTCCTGCTGTATGGCAGTGTTGTCAGTGTCCTGCTGTATGGCAGTGTCGTCAGTGTCCTGCTGTATGGCAGTGTCGTCAGTGTCCTGCTGTATGGCAGTGTCGTCATTGTCCTGCTGTATGGCAGTGTCGTCAGTGTCCTGCTGTATGGCAGCGCCGTCATTGTCCTGCTGTATGGCAGTGTCGTCAGTGTCCTGCTGTATGGCAGTGTCGTCAGTGTCCTGCTGTATGGCAGTGTCGTCATTGTCCTGCTGTATGACAGTGTCGTCAGTGTCCTCCAGTCACTAGGAGGGCATGACTGTAGAGGCAACTTGTCATTGGATGTAGAAGTCAGCGGTCATCTGGAGGTCAGTCACTAGGAGGGCATGACTGTAGAGACAACTTGTCATTGGATGTACAAGTCAGAGGTCTTCTGGAGGTCAGTCACTAGGTGGGCATGACTGTAGAGAGGCTTCTATACTTACAGGAAAATCGCCACAAACTAGTGGCTTCGTGTGCAGCAGGACTGTGGTCAGGGACCTGCTTTTGCGGAAGTGTCGTCAGTGTCCTGCTGTATGGCAGTGTCGTCAGTGTCCTCCAGTGAGGAAGTGTCGTCAGTGTCCTGCTGTATGACAGTGTCGTCAGTGTCCAGCTGTATGGCAGTGTCGTCAGTGTCCTACTGTATGGCAGTGTCGTCAGTGTCCTGCTGTATGGCAGTGTCGTCAGTGTCCTGCTGTATGGCAGTGTCGTCAGTGTCTTACTGTATGGCAGTGTCGTCAGTGTCCTGCTGTATGGCAATGTCATCAGTGTCCTGCTGTATGGCAGTGTCGTCAGTGTCCTCCAGTATGGCAGCGCCGTCATTGTCCTGCTGTATGGCAGTGTCGTCAGTGTCCTGCTGTATGGCAGTGTCGTCAGTGTCCTGCTGTATGGCAGTGTCGTCAGTGTCCTGCTGTATGGCAGTGTCGTCAGTGTCCTGCTGTATGACAGTGTCGTCACTGTTCTCCAGTATGGCAGCGCCGTCATTGTCCTATTGTATGGCAGTGTCGTCAGTGTCCTGCTCTATGGCAGTGTCGTCAGTGTCCTGCTGTATGACAGTGTCGTCAGTGTCCTCCAGTATGGCAGCGCCGTCATTGTCCTGCTGTATGGCAGTGTCGTCAGTGTCCTGCTGTATGGCAGTGTCATCAGTGTCCTACTGTATGGCAGTGTCGTCAGTGTCCTACTGTATGGCAGTGTCGTCAGTGTCCTGCTGCGAGGCAGTGTCGTCAGTGTTCTACTGTATGGCAGTGTCGTCAGTGTCCTACTGTATAGCAGTGTCGTCAGTGTCCTGCTGTATGGCAGTGTCGTCAGTGTCCTGCTCTATGGCAGTTTCGTCAGTGTCCTACTGTATGGCAGTGTCATCAGTGTCCTGCTGTATGGCAGTGTCGTCAGTGTCCTGCTGTATGGCAGTGCCGTCATTGTCCTGCTCTATGGCAGTGTCGTCAGTGTCCTCCAGTATGGCAGCGCCGTCATTGTCCTGCTGTATGGCAGTGTCGTCAGTGTCCTGCTGTATGGCAGTGTCATCAGTGTCCTGCTGTATGACAGTGTCGTCAGTGTCCTGCTGTATGGCAGTGTCGTCAGTGTCCTGCTCTATGGCAGTGTCGTCAGTGTCCTCAAGTATGGCAGCGCCGTCATTGTCCTGCTGTATGGCAGTGTCGTCAGTGTCCTCCAGTATGGCAGCGCCGTCATTGTCCTGCTGTATGGCAGTGTCGTCAGTGTCCTGCTCTATGGCAGTGTCGTCAGTGTCCTGCTGTATGGCAGTGTCGTCAGTGTCCTGCTGTATGGCAGTGTCGTCAGTGTCCTGCTGTATGACAGTGTCGTCACTGTTCTCCAGTATGGCAGCGCCGTCATTGTCCTGCTGTATGGCAGTGTCGTCAGTGTCCTGCTCTATGGCAGTGTCGTCAGTGTCCTGCTGTATGACAGTGTCGTCAGTGTCCTCCAGTATGGAAGCGCCGTCATTGTCCTGCTGTATGGCAGTGTCGTCAGTGTCCTGCTCTATGGCAGTGTCGTCAGAGTCCTGCTGTATGGCAGTGTCGTCAGTGTCCTGCTCTATGGCAGTGTCGTCAGTGCCCTGCTGTATGGCAGTGTCGTCAGTGTCCTGCTGTATGTCAGTGTCGTCAGTGTCCTGCTTTATGGCAGTGTCGTCAGTGTCCTGCTTTATGACAGTGTCGTCAGTGTCCTGCTGTATGGCAGTGTCGTCAGTGTCCTGCTGTATGGCAGTGTTATCAGTGTCCTGCTGTATGGCAGTGTCGTCAGTGTCCTCCAGTATGGCAGCGCCGTCATTGTCCTGCTGTATGGCAGTGTCGTCAGTGTCCTGCTGTATGGCAGTGTCGTCAGTGTCCTACTGTATGGCAGTGTCGTCAGTGTTCTACTGTATGGCAGTGTCGTCAGTGTCCTGCTGCGAGGCAGTGTCGTCAGTGTCCTGCTGTATGGCAGTGTCGTCAGTGTCCTACTGTATGGCAGTGTCGTCAGTGTCCTGCTGTATGGCAGTGTCGTCAGTGTCCTGCTGTATGGCAGGGTCGTCAATGGCCTCCAGTATGGCAGCGCCGTCATTGTCCTGCTGTATGGCAGTGTCGTCAGTGTCCTGCTGTATGGCAGTGTCGTCAGTGTCCTACTGTATGGCAGTGTCATCAGTGTCCTACTGTATGGCAGTGTCGTCAGTGTCCTGCTGTATGGCAGTGTCATCAGTGTCCTGCTGTATGGCAGTGTCGTCAGTGTCCTGCTGTATGGCAGTGTCGTCAGTGTCCTGCTGTATGGCAGTGTCGTCAGTGTCCTACTGTATGGCAGTGTCATCAGTGTCCTGCTGTAGGGCAGTGTCGTCAGTGTCCTGCTGATAGGCAGTGGCGTCAGTGTCCTACTGTATGGCAGTGTCGTCAGTGTCCTACTGTATGGCAGTGTCGTCAGTGTCCTGCTGTATGGCAGTGTCGTCAGTGTCCTACTGTATGGCAGTGTCGTCAGTGTCCTGCTGTATGGCAGTGTCGTAGGTGTCCTACTATATGGCAGTGTCGTCAGTGTCTTGCTGTATGGCAGTGTCGTCAGTGTCCTACTGTATGGCAGTGTCGTCAGTGTCCTGCTGTATAGCAGTGTTGTCAGTGTCCTACTGTATGGCAGTGTCGTCAGTGTCCTGCTGTATGGCAGTGTCGTCAGTGTCCTACTGTATGGCAGTGTCGTCAGTGTCCTGCTGTATGGCAGTGTCGTCAGTGTCCTGCTGTGTGGCAGTGTCGTCAGTGTCCTGCTGTATGGCAGTGTTGTCAGTGTCCTGCTGTATGGCAGTGTCGTCAGTGTCCTACTTAATGGCAGTGTCGTCAGTGTCCTGCTGTATGGCAGTGTCGTAAGTGTCCTGCTTTATGGCAGCGTCGTCAGTGTCCTGCTGTATGGCAGTGTCGTCAGTGTCCTTCTGTATGGCAGTGTCGTCAGTGTCCTGCTGTATGGCAGTGTTGTCAGTGTCCTGCTGTATGGCAGTGTCGTCAGTGTCCTGCTGTATGGCAGTGTTGTCAGTCTCCTGCTGTATGGCAGTGCCGTCAGTGTCCTACTGTATGGCAGTGTCGTCAGTGTCCTGCTGTATGGCAGTGTCGTCAGTGTCCTACTGTATGGCAGTGTCGTCAGTGTCCTGCTGTATGGCAGTGTCGTCAGTGTCCTGCTGTATGGCAGTGTCGTCAGTGTCCTACTGTATGGCAGTGTCGTCAGTGTCCTACTGTGAGGCAGTGTCATCAGTGTCCTGCTGTATGGCAGTGTCGTCAGTGTCCTGCTGTATGGCAGTGTCGTCAGTGTCCTACTGTATGGCAGTGTCGTCAGTGTCCTGCTGTATGGCAGTGTCGTCAGTGTCCTACTGTATGGCAGTGTCGTCAGTGTCCTGCTGTATGGCAGTGTCGTCAGTGTCCTGCTGTATGGCAGTGTCGTCAGTGTCCTACTGTATGGCAGTGTCGTCAGTGTCCTGCTGTGAGGCAGTGTCATCAGTGTCCTGCTGTATGGCAGTGTCGTCAGTGTCCTGCTGTATGGCAGTGTCGTCAGTGTCCTGCTGTATGGCAGTGTCGTCAGTGTCCTGCTGTATGGCAGTGTCGTCAGTGTCCTGCTGTATGGCAGTGTCGTCAGTGTCCTACTGTATGGCAGTGTCGTCAGTGTCCTGCTGTATGGCAGTGTCGTCAGTGTCCTGCTGTATGGCAGTGTCGTCAGTGTCCTGCTGTATGGCAGTGTCGTCAGTGTTCTGCTGTATGGCAGTGTCGTCAGTGTCCTGCTGTATGGCAGTGTCGTCAGTGTCCTGCTGTATGGCAGCGTCGTCAGTGTCCTGCTGTATGGCAGTGTCGTCAGTGTCCTCCTGTATGGCAGCGTCGTCATTGTCCTGCTGTATGGCAGTGTCGTCAGTGTCCTGCTGTATGGCAGTGTCGTCAGTGTCCTGCTGTATGGCAGTGTCGTCAGTGTCCTGCTGTATGGCAGTGTCGTCAGTGTCCTGCTGTATGGCAGTGTCGTCAGTGTCCTGCTGTATGGCAGTGTCGTCAGTGTCCTGCTGTATGGCAGTGTCGTCAGTGTCCTGCTGTATGGCAGTGTCGTCAGTGTCCTGCTGTATGGCAGTGTCGTCAGTGTCCTGCTGTATGGCAGTGTCGTCAGTGTCCTGCTGTATGGCAGTGTCGTCAGTGTCCTGCTGTATGGCAGTGTCGTCAGTGTCCTGCTGTATGGCAGTGTCGTCAGTGTCCTGCTGTATGGCAGTGTCGTCAGCATCCTGCTGTATGGCAGTGTCGTCAGTGTCCTGCTGTATGGCAGTGTCGTCAGTGTCCTCCAGTATGTCAGTGTCCTCCAGTATGGCAGTGCCGTCATTGTCCTGCTGTATGACAGTCTCGTCAGTGTCCTGCTGTATGGCAGTGTCGTCAGTGTCCTGCTGTATGGCAGTGTTGTCAGTGTCCTGCTGTATGGCAGTGTCGTCAGTGTCCTGCTGTATGGCAGTGTCGTCAGTGTCCTGCTGTATGGCAGTGTCGTCATTGTCCTGCTGTATGGCAGTGTCGTCAGTGTCCTGCTGTATGGCAGCGCCGTCATTGTCCTGCTGTATGGCAGTGTCGTCAGTGTCCTGCTGTATGGCAGTGTCGTCAGTGTCCTGCTGTATGGCAGTGTCGTCATTGTCCTGCTGTATGACAGTGTCGTCAGTGTCCTCCAGTCACTAGGAGGGCATGACTGTAGAGGCAACTTGTCATTGGATGTAGAAGTCAGCGGTCATCTGGAGGTCAGTCACTAGGAGGGCATGACTGTAGAGACAACTTGTCATTGGATGTACAAGTCAGAGGTCTTCTGGAGGTCAGTCACTAGGTGGGCATGACTGTAGAGAGGCTTCTATACTTACAGGAAAATCGCCACAAACTAGTGGCTTCGTGTGCAGCAGGACTGTGGTCAGGGACCTGCTTTTGCGGAAGTGTCGTCAGTGTCCTGCTGTATGGCAGTGTCGTCAGTGTCCTCCAGTGAGGAAGTGTCGTCAGTGTCCTGCTGTATGACAGTGTCGTCAGTGTCCTGCTGTATGGCAGTGTCGTCAGTGTCCTACTGTATGGCAGTGTCGTCAGTGTCCTGCTGTATGGCAGTGTCGTCAGTGTCCTGCTGTATGGCAGTGTCGTCAGTGTCTTACTGTATGGCAGTGTCGTCAGTGTCCTGCTGTATGGCATGTCATCAGTGTCCTGCTGTATGGCAGTGTCGTCAGTGTCCTCCAGTATGGCA
>JAWQFJ010011464.1:0-10675 GCA_034096865.1 Theodoxus fluviatilis
GAGAGAGAGAGAGAGAGAGAGAGAGAGAGAGAGAGAGAGAGAGAGAGAGATATTTGTGTTTGAGACACACGAACGTATGTCACCGCGTGTGTGTGTGTGTGTGAGTGTGTGTGTTGTGTTTGTGTGTTTCTATGTGTGTGCGTATGTATGTTTTATGTGCACGTACGTGTAGCGTCTCTTATGAGTGTTTGCTCATGTGTAAATCATTCAAGAAATTGCGTATTGCTGATCAGAAAAGGAGGGAGGAAGAAAGACAAATTGTCATGCAACACACATAAACGTCTACGTGAAGAAGTAGAGGCTTACTTTGGAAGGCGAGTAGTGTTAACAGTGGGGGCTGGACGGTTGTAGGGTGAAGGTGGGAAGATGCGGAATGGCGACAACAGTTAAGTGTCGAATACTGAAAGGCGTCTATCATACAATACCGCATTTGACCTACTTGCTTATTCATGAGCTGGCTGTCGGCTTCTTCACGATTGGACAATGTCCCCCAGTGGAAGAATTTTTCCCGCCTAATCTTGTTATCTTAATTAACTGTGATTAGTCGACTGACCCATCATACTACGCTTTTGGCAGGCAAAGAAATTGACTGTGAATGGACGTTATCCTACAAATTCCACTTGATCAACGGGAATTTACTGAACGTGCTAATTTCATACCCAGAGATTGTGTAGTTTTTGTGCATGATTACATAACAATTCTTAGAGGAGATGCTAGGCACTGAAGGCGTTTTTATTGTGAGGCGTGTGAATGCAAGATCTCGATCGATGCGCATTTTACATTGAGATAGCAGGGAGAAAACTATGAAGTCACGTGGGTGCAGTTGTGTGCATATACTAATATGGAAACGAGGGTTTTCCAGTCAGCTTTTTGCTTCAGTTCGAGGGTCCTTAGCATGCTTAACAAAGTTCTGGTGAAAGAAATTTTGCCGAAGTAAAACGAAGAGACGAGAACTTCTCTACTACCATTTTCTCCTTACCATCTCTAGTAAAGCGCACGACGCAGCAGTCTGAAATGGACTTATTACAGGTAAGAGAGAAATATATGGCGGGTAAAACGTCATGTTATGAATAAGCAAGTAGATCAAGTGCGATCTGTTAGGATAACACATCTTTTAGGATACGACAAGTGCAGTGGAATGAGGCAGCGCCTGAAAAAAGGCTATGAGAGAATACTATTGAGGATGCAACCTGTGACCATCTAGATGATGCAATTAAGTTGGAATATAAGGTGGAAACCTGACCCTCCAGGTAGAATGGCAGGGGACAGGGGTGGCCGCTTCGAAGCAGGATGAGTTGAGAAGGATAGAGTTGAGAAATTGACAAAAAAAGAAGTGAGAGATACTGAACAAATTGTCAGGTCAAAAGGAGAGAATTACTAGGCAGGCAGCACTTTGATGTGAGACGTCTTGAAATACCCTCATTGCTTCTAGCTCCTTCTGCTCAGAGCTCCATTAACGGGCAAACGGCATCTTCTGTGAAGTTCTCACGGATTGACCGTGAGGTCAATGACCTCACGGCATCCACGTGCTGCGCTCTCTCCGCCATTTAGCCACCTCTCTCCGCCGGATCACGACGTCCTGTCACTGTAGAAATAGCGCCCCTCAAAATGTTGACCCTATAGTACGACCCTGCAAGTGTTCATCAAAGTGTACAGCTTGGAACGGTGATGGATTTGTTGAAGATGCTCGGTAGACAATTCCCTTCAAAGACAAAACGCCCGTCGATCACTGTCCGAGTTTAGGCAAGTGATTACGCACGGCACGCTATTCAAATCGACTGCCACGCACCATGTACACACACGCAAATTAGCTTAGTTACTCGTAACTTGCAGAACGTTTACGTGTACGAAGTGAGCACTAATGATTGAACATATTGATGCTACATCCTGGAAGGATGTGATTTAGTGTCATGGTAATAAAGGAATGCAAAATTCTCGTCTTCCCATGAAGGGAATGGAGCACGACACCTAATCACCTTGAACAAGGGCTAGCCTATTAATAGTCCACGCCAATTTCAGTAATTCAAAGAAAGAATACGTTCATTTCATTAGCGTGGTCAGTGTTTTTACTTTCTCTTTTTTGCCTCTGGTCAGTGAACTCTTGCCAAGAGAAGAAACCATTATTGCCCTGTGGGAGCGTCTAGATATTTATGTATATTCAGGAACCCGAGTGACAGGAGGCGTGAAAGGTCCTCTGTGGATAGATGTAGATAAACGCCTTTGTCATGACAGAAGACAGTAGTCGAGCAAAGACTGATCACCCCCCTCACCCCACCCTCTAACTTTGCACAGGTCATGGAAGGTCGATCTTTTTCGCCAAAACCCATTCTAGAGAAAGAAATACGACCAAGAGCTAGTGGTCTTTTACTTGTGAGAGTACCGTGATAACGGGCAAAAAACCATTATAGATAAAGGTATTGCGAGCCGGGATTAGATTCATTGGCACCAGTGTGAGATTGAGTCCCCGCTCTGAATGATTCTATTGCTGGCTTGCCTCAACACGTGAATTCAAGATCGCAGTCAATTGCATTGGTGTACGTCAAAACATAAGGGACCTACATTTCCAAGCTAATGTCGCAGATTCTGGAGCCAATGGAGTGGTGTTAATGTGCGTGAGCACATCTGCGTGGGTCTGGGTTTTTTATTTTTTCACCTCAAACTTGCAGATCTACATGTCTGTGTTTACTGCAGCATGGGGAAGTCATCAGACGTGCTTGATAGTAAACGTTCTAGTAACAAGGTAGCATAACCTGCAAATGTGCCAGAACTACCGCACGTTCAGCCTCATCAGCCATCCCAGCAAGGTCAAGCTGAAAGTACTGCTGAACAGATTAAAACCTCAGGCAGAGAAAATCATTGCTGAAGAGCAGGCAGATTTCAGACCAGGTAGGAGCACCACCGAACAGATCTTCAATCTGAGAGTCCTGTGTTAGAAATATCTACAACACCAACAAGATATGTACCATGTCTTTATAGACTTTAAGAAAGCATTTGTAACTGCGTTTTCATAAAAGACCATTGCATGAAAACTGTCAATATCCACCGTTCTTCGAAATTGTAAATACGGCAGGAAATTGCCAAAACATGTGTGGCGATAGTGAACAAATAAGGGAGAGAAAGCTAGGTTGGCTATTGGAGCAATCAAATTCACGTCAGAACAGTGGATTCTGGAAAATCACATCAGTAAATGATAAATGACATACGTGAGGCTGGATTTGATTGCCAAAACTGTTCGTCCATTTCCAAATGTAATTACAAGTTGAAAGTACAATGAATATTGACAATTGTCATGCAATGGTCTGTTCAGGAAAACACAATGTAGCTACAAGACTAACGACATAAAGTCAATTCTGTTCTGTCTCTGGGTTCATCATATTGGCTTGCACACTTTCTATCAAAACCTTAATTGTTTTGTTTGCAGTACGAAGTAAATTAACAGCGAACACGACGGAATTCCATTTACAAGACAGAAAACAAAGTGAGCCAGGACACATGCTTCTATATGTGTCTATTCTTGGCCCAAACTCTTTGCAACTTCTTTATCAATGCTTGATGCATGTCAAATAGGGAAAAACAGGAATCTAATTTTTATTGACGCTTGCAGAGCTTACGTGCCTGGAAAAGAAACAGGCAAGTTGTAACAAAATAGCTGTAATTATTCCTCTGTATCGAAAAACACGTATATTTAACAGAAACATATTGTTCACAACAAACGGATGAGAAAACTTCTATTCTATTTATTAGCAAGCCTCAGTATTTTCAATCAGCCTCAAAGCAGCTGACAATAACGCGAGCTCATACAATCAACTCACTTTATTGCTCAGTCCTCAAAGTAAACAGAACTAGAGGGGTGGGTAGGAATCCTATTTCTTGGTTGTTGGAATAAAGAGGATGTCGAAAAACGATTGGTAATCTTCCTGAAATCATCCTTAACAGCTGCATGGAGACCGCAAAAACAAGGGAAAATCCTACGTAAACACCAGTCTCACTCTACTCACTCTCGAAAACAAACAGGACACCCATGAGCACATCTGAATCTCCTCACAGGGAGGTAGGAAACTGACTCTCGATGGCGGCGAGGGAGCGATCTAACTCTGTGCCGTTGGTGATCGACGATCCAGAACAGCGGCTGTGTTGACTGTCCCACAGGATCTTTCCCCTCACCGTGAGGATCTGACGTCGGGAATGCGGAGGATCCGATTGAGTTGTGGCACGAATGGCCAGGGGACTGAGACCGGACGCTGATGGGAGATCGTGGAAAACTTGTCTAAAGCACAGTGCCCTTCGGTCTCCCCTTCTCTGTGGGTTCATCCTTTCGGGAGCTCGACCAGGATCGCTGAGAGCACGAGTGCCTTGATGCATGGTCCCAGGTTTTCAAACGGTGATTTCTCGAATCTCGCTACAGACCTCGACCGTGCAATCACGCGTAGATATCCAGCCCGAACGAGGCTGTCAGTGATGGAACTGGCGCGAAAGATGGGCCATTTTTCTATCATGCTGTCCGGGTCTGACTTGCCACTAATCTTTTGTTCCACGATTACGAGCTCCAGCAACTGACCCCGTTTTCCCAGCCTGAGATTTATGGGGGTGTCCGAATTGTTCAGGAGATCGGATCAAGCGTGCAGTCCAGTCCGTCTCAGACGGGCAGGCGATAACATCCTCATGGACTGGTGCTGATGCCTCATGTCTTGACTTCTTGTTGCAGAGGAGCAGGAGAAGTTTAACCGGCCAGCTGAGGGAAGCTGCCGAGTTGAACTTTTGGCCGGCTGATGACCTGACACTCTTCAAAACAACAACGAATCGTTTTCGGCTCTGTAGATTCACGATCTCTTCTACAGATAGTAATTATTGAGAGACGAGTTGAATTTCGAGAGAAACAAATTTGCCTTCGGGTTTCATTTTTCTCTTTCCCTCCATCTGCAAGCTTCTAATCAAAGCAGTCCACTTCAGCGAAAGAAGCACTTCTCCCACCCACGACCTATGTGCGATCGGGTGACTGGTTGGCGTCCATGAAATAAATTGATCTTGTTCGTTTCCGGTGTCTGCTTATTCCCATCTGTTGACTCCACCACAGTCAGACTATTCCTTCCCTTTCCAAGTAACAACAAGAATAGTTGTTAAAAAAACTTCCTTATCTTCCAGAGCAAACAGTCAGTCCTATTTGCCTTCCCCGTCTTCCATAGCTGCAATCGCGCACTGGACGCTTCCACGTCTCAGGCCAAGGAACGACAATCTTATCTACTGCTTTCATTGGAACTCAGGCAGACAGGCAGGCAGGCAGACAGACAGACAGACAGATAGACAGACGGACGGACGGACGGACGGACGGGCGGGCGGACGGACGGACGGACGGACGGACGGACTGACACACTGACACACTGACACACAGACACAGACACACACAGACACACACTGACACACACTGACACACACTGACACACACTGACACACACTGACACACACTGACACACACTGACACACACTGACACACACTGACACACACTGACACACACTGACACACACTGACACACACTGACACACACTGACACACAGACACACACTGACACACAGACACACAGACACACGTACATGCGGGCGAACGGACGAACGGACGGATAAACGGATAAACGGAAAGACACACAGACAGACAGACAGACAGACAGACAGACAGACACAAACACACGTACACACACGCATGCGCGCGCGCACACACACACACACACACACACACACACACAGGGAGCGAGCGAGCGAGCGAGCAAGAGAGAGAGAGAGAGAGAGAGAGAGAGAGAGAGGGGGGGGGGTGTTTCATGAAATATAACATTAATTGAAGATTTCATCATTAAACTCCTGGAAAAGTACTCACATGTAGTGATTTTTCTTGTTGGGATTTAGATGCTAGGGATGTGTGAAAGACATTCCTTTCTTGAAACTGATGAGAACATCAAGGGCACAGACTATGATTTTCTTCGGCTCTCTGCTTCTGCGGATCCTTTTGGGCTTGGTTTTCCAAGACGACAAAAGTAATAGGTTTCGACTTTTTTAAATAGAGAGTGAACTGCACCACATTATTATACTGAACAGGAGGACAGAAGAAGATAGATCAGGGCGATATATTTACGTACCTCCTCATGGGAATAGCGTCATCGATCTAACCGACGCTGCACTAGGCGAATCTAAAACATGTGCATTAGAATTCCTGTTTGGTCAAAAGACAATGCTTTTGAATAATCTACCGATCACTAAGTCATATTATAAATTGCATTGGACTTTAAATAGAGGAGCAGATCTCCAGTCGGATATACTTTCAAGGATTCTATTTATAACGATTGGACTCAACTCGGGAAATCAAAACATGTAATTGATTCAGCTTATATATGCATTCTTGAAGGCTCTAGCGAACTGTGCAGAAAGCATGAGAGTAGAATGTAAAGTTGGGAGTTTTACCTCTAAAAAATCCCAGACGTGCTCCTTGGTTTGACCAAGAATATGGCAAGCTAAGTCAAGCGACTCAGAGCGCTCTGAAACAATACAGAAGACAGTGGCAGAAAAAGAAAATACATATTTCTTAGGCGTTTTTACATATGCTTAATAAGAGGAAAGGAAAAAAACAATTTTTTTTGTCGAAGCCGGGAATACCCTTCTAAAAAGCAGCAATAATTCTCACTTCTTCTGTACTGTTCTAAAGAGCATTTTATACAAAATGAAAGAGAAGGGTAAATCCTGTAAATAATATTATTTTGTTTTGCTTTGGCCTGTCATAGTCGTTGATCCAACGCTAACACAGTCACACAAAGTGGGTTGGTGCATTGTTGATGTTTACCAAGCATATCTTTTCACTTACACACAAAATTACAAGCACGGACAGAATTACGGCACAGGGTTGCAACATGTATGGGATTGTCAATATATTTAAATGAACTCAGATTTCTTCCGTTCCAGGTATAAAACTTCTGCACTGCGCCTCGCTCGTCTTCAAACCCCAAAACACACTCGCCCATCTTCGCCTGTCAGAAGACAGGGTTTCAGGAAGCGAGTAGAGGCTGAGGATGTGACCATGATGAAAACATATTCGTGTATGGCATGCTATTCCTAGTCAGTACAAAAGTTGTTTGATGGACTATTCGCAATACTGAATTGTTTTCCATCCATAATGATTGTTAATTCAATGAGATGTCAGAATCAGAGAGAAAAGACCATTCAATTCAATTCAAATCAGTTTCTCTCTCTCTCTCTCTCTCTCTCTCTCTCTCTCTCTCTCTCTCAAACACACACAGACAGTCGCACAAACACACACACACACACACACACACACACACACACACACACACACACAAGCACACTCATTCACGCGCGCGCAAACACACACACGCGCAAACACAAACGCATGCACGTTCGCACACACACATATACAACCACGCGCACTCGCGCACACACACGGACACTCGTACTCACACAAACGCATGCATGTACACTTGTGTGTGCGTGCGTGCATGCGTGCGTGTGTGTGTGTGTGCGCGCGGCGCGCTTGTGCACGTTCTTGTGTGCGTGTGTGTTTGATATCGTGCATTTATCTTTTGTGATGTAAACATGTAATTTATTTCAAGCTTTGTTATAATAAATCCTAGGTAACGCCAGTCTGCACACACCCACACACTCTCCACTCCTCCATCTGTAGGGTGCACATGCTCTCTCTGTCATGGTGCTATGACCTCTTGCATCCAGCTTCTTGTGACTTGTTTTGCAGTCTAAAACTCAACCCACTGCCTCCATGCATCTCTCTTTCCATGCTCCTCTGTGGCACAAAAGTGATATGAAATCACCAGAGGTTCCTGACTTCAGTGACCAGCAAGGTCTGATGATTACCCACCGTGGTGCTCTCTCGAGATATCAACGCTTAAGGTCCACGCCTCATGTGGAAGAAAAAAGCGTCTGCCAATCACATTAACCCGAAACTGTCGCTGTAATTTTGGCACATTATACCTCGGGCAACGTAATTATCTCTACCCCTGTCATTACTGAGGAGAGACACGCCGACTAAATAATTTAATTAAAGGTCTTGAAAAGCTACAGTTACTTATCTTGTTTTGGAAGTTGCAATAAAAGCAATGAGAATCTGCGCTGAACTTTTGTAGACTCATCAGGAAGAGTGATTTCTTTTGGTGTGAACGAGGTCCTGACAAAAGAAAAATCACGACTGTTTCTGAAAAGAAACTAAGAAGACAACAAAGTATCTATACATGTGTCACTCTCGATCAGACTCAGATATATCAGAGATAGTCAACATTGCCACAAATCATTGTTTTCCCGCTTGTCTTATCTTTCAATGAGAATCGGTCCCTGATGCCGATACAAGAACGTAATTATCAAGGCTGCGCCAACATCAGCCTAACTAACCCCAAACTACGTAATAAAGATGAATCATAACCCGTTGTTAATCTCCATATTTTTACAACGATTAAAGTTCAACAGCTTAGACATCGGAAAAAAAACACAGAACATTTCGTTTAAAACTATGCGGGTTGACTGGAGCTTCTTAAAACTATTGGGATAGCACTGCATAGTGTAAAACGTGAAAAGCTGCATCCCTTGCATTGCAGCTGCTCGTAAGATGGTGTCTGCATTGTGGTTCTAGACACTCGTCTAAAGGCCTTCTCAAACATGGGCACATTTCTGGCAAACCATGCTGTTTGCATAGGAAATGTCGCGCTCACAAGTGGCAACAATTGTTACGGGCGAGCTCAGACGTGGTAATGTTCTGACAGCCATGCTGTTTGCATAGGAAATGTCGCGCTTACAAGTGGCAACAATTGTTACGGGCGTGCTCAGACGTGGCAAAGTTCTGACAGCCATGCTGTTTGCATAGGAAATTGTCAATCATAGAGCGTCCTCCACCAACTTGGCTTTGGACTAATTGGTGGGTAAATGAGGGTGCGCGCGCAACACAAGAAAGTGTATCTGTTATGTCGAATAGAACAGCAGACGAATTTCTTTGCTGTGAACGAATGGGTCAGAGTAGAGGTCCATTGCTGCCTGGTCAGGAATCTGCGGGGGGGGGGGTGGGGGGGCGGGGGGGGGGGGGGGGGTGAGGGGGGGGGGAGGGGGGGGGCGGGGGTGGGGGGGGGGGGGGGGGGGGCCAACAATTTTTTTGCAGCGGGGGGGGGGGGTGGGGGGGGGGGGGGGGGGGGGGGGGGGGGGGGGGGGGGGGGGGGGGGGGGGCGGGGGGGGGGGGGGGGCCGGGGGGGGGGGGGGGGGGGGGGGGGGGGGGGGGGGGGGGGTGGGGGGGGGGGGGTGGGGGGGGGGGGGGGGGGGGGGGGGGGGGGGGGGGGGGGGGGGGGGGGGGTGGGGCAGGTGGGGGGGGGGGGGGGGGGGGGGGGGGGGGGGGGGGGGGGGGGGGGGGGGGGGGGGGGGGGGGGGGGGGGGGGGGGGGGGGGGGGGGGGGGGGGGGGGGGGGGGGGGTGGGGGGGGGGGCGGGGGGGGGGGGGGGGGGGGGGAGGGGGCAGGGGGAGGGGAGGGGGGGGGGGGGGGGGGGGTGGGGGGGGGGGGGGGGGGGGGGGGGGGGGGGGGGAGGAGGGTGGAGGGGGGGGGCGGGGGGGGGGGGGGAGGGGGGGGGGGGGGGGGGGGGGGGGGTGGGGGGGGGTGGGGGGGGGGGGGGGGGGGGGTCGGGGGGGGAGGGGGGTGGGGGGGGGGGGGGGGGGGGGGGGGGGGGGGGGGGGGGGGGGGGGGGGGGGGGGGGGGGGGGGGGGGGGGGGGGGGGGGGGGGGGGGGGGGGGGGGGGGGGGGGGGGGGGGGGGGGGGGGGGGGGGGGGGGGGGGGGGGGGGGGGGGGGGGGGGGGGGGGGGGGGGGGGGGGGGGGGGGGGGGGGGGGGGGGGGGGGGGGTGGGGGGGGGGGGGGGGGTGGGGGGGGGGGGGGGGGGGGGGGGGGAGTGGGCGGGGGGGGGGGGGGGGGGGGGGGGGGGGGCGTGGGAGGGGGGGGGGGGGGGGGGGGGGGGGGGGGGGGTGGGGGGGGGGGGGGGGGGGGGGGGGGGGGGGGGGGGGGGGGGGGGGGGGGGGGGGGGGGGGGGGGGGGGGGGGGGGGGGGGGGGGGGGGGGGGGGGGGGGGGGGGGGGGGGGGGGGGGGGGGGGGGGGGGGGGCGGGGGGGGGGGGGGGGGGAGGGGGGGGGGGGGGGGGGGGGGGGGGGGGGGGGGGGGGGGGGGGGGTGGGGGGGGGGGGGGGGGGGGGCGGGGGGGGGGGGGGGGGGGGGGGGGGGGGGGGGGGGGGGGGTGGGGGGGGGGGGGGGGGGGGGGGGGGGGGGGGGGGGGGGGGGGGGGGGGGGGGGGGGGGGGGGGGGGGGGGGCGGGAGGGGGGGGGGGGGGGGGGGGGGGGGGGGGGGGGGGGGGGGGGGGGGGGGGGGGGGGGGGGGGGGGGGGGGGGGGGGGGGGGGGGGGGGGGCGGGGGGGGGGGGGGGGGGGGGGGGGGGGGGGGGGGGGGGGGGGGGGGGGGGGGGGGGGGGGGGGGGGGGAGGGGGGGGGGGGGGGGGGGGGGGGGGGGCGGGGGGGGCGGGGGGGGGGGTGGGGGGTTTTGGGGGGGGGGGGGGGGGGGGGGGGGGGGGGGGGGGGGGGGGGGGGGGGGGGGGGGGGGGGGGGGGGGGGGGGGGGGCGGGGGGGGGTTTTCCAAACTTTTTTTAGCAAGTGG
>JAWQFJ010011466.1:0-32640 GCA_034096865.1 Theodoxus fluviatilis
GTCTCTCTCTCTCTCTCTGTCTCTCTCTCTCTCTGACTCTCTCTCTCTATCTCTCTCTCTCTCTCCTACTCTGTCTCTCTCTCTGTCTCTCTCATCTCTCCTCTCTCTCACTTTCTCCTCTATGACACACACACGCACGTGCACACCATGCACAGCCGAGAGCACATACACGCGCGCGGTAACAAGTCTGCACCATTTTAATCTAATCCTTCCTTTTTGATTTCGATTTCGTAGAAGGATTAGCTCAGAATTTTTTTCCGTCTCTTCCTTTTTTGGGGGGCTATCCTTGTATTAGTGTAATTTTGTCCTCCTTGTGTATTATTTTAGACCCAATAAACTGGAGAGGGAGCAGCTGGGCTTAAAGGTGAAAAAAATAACCAAAAAACTCACAAATTAAAAGAAAATTGTTCACACATATAAAGTAAACACATTTTTCAGGCAAATCATTCAAGGACAATAAAATGTAATGTATCTGGTATATATTTCTGCAATAACATTTAACTGACACATAGCACCAATTAGCCTCTCACCTTGATTGACCCTGTGATGTAATTTTGTCTCTCACCTTGACTGACCCCATGACATAATTCTGCTTGTAGCACCAAATTGCCTGACACCTTGACTGACCCCATGACATAATTCTGCTTGTAGCACCAATTTGCCACTGACCTTGACTGACCCCATGACATAATTCTGCTTGTAGCACCAAATTGCCTCACACCTTGACTGACCCCATGACATAATTCTGCTTGTAGCACCAATTTGACTGACACCTTGACTGACCCCATGACATTATTCTGCTTGTAGCACCAAATTGCCTCACACCTTGACTGACCCAATGACATATAGCACCAATTAGTCTCTCACCTTGATTGTCCCAGTGATGTAATTTTGTCTCTCACCTTGACTGACCCCATGACATATTTCTGCTTGTAGCACCAATTTGCCTGACACCTTAACTGACCCCATGACATAGTTCTGCTTGTAGCACCAATTTGCCTGACACCTTGACTGACCCCATGACATATTTCTGCTTGTAGCACCAATTTGCCTGACACCTTAACTGACCCCATGACATAGTTCTGCTTGTAGCACCAATTTGCCTGACACCTTAACTGACCCCATGACATAATTCTGCTTGTAGCACCAATTTGCCTCTCTCCTTGACTGACCCCATGACATATTTCTGCTTGTAGCACCAATTTGCCTGACACCTTAACTGACCCCATGACATAGTTCTGCTTGTAGCACCAATTTGCCTGACACCTTAACTGATCCCATGACATAATTCTGCTTGTAGCACCAATTTGCTTCTGACCTTGACTGATCCCATGACACATTTCTGCTTGTAGCATCAGTTAGGACAGTTTTTGTGCTGGCTTGTCTAATATGGAGCATTGCTTCAGTTACTTGGATGTGCACTCACAAGAGAGATGAAATTGCTCACTGTTTGATATTTCCTGTTTTCAGAGTGCGGAGCAGCTCAGTTTCTTGAAGATAAAAGAGGCAGAAGAGGAAAGACGGAGAAAAAAGTAAAATTTATTTTAAATTCTCACTGACTTGATACATTCATGAATGCTCCTATTTCCCATGAAGTCATGTAGGAATTCATGACAGAAGGATATTAATTAAGATTTACGTAAATTCTCTGGGTCACAGAAATAAGTTGATGTTTAGACTTAGAGTATGACTTTGCATGTCTAGCAACACAGACATTTTGTTTTCTAGGGCAATGGTATCAAGAGAAAGAGTT
This sequence comes from Theodoxus fluviatilis, assembly GCA_034096865.1. Classification (NCBI taxonomy): domain Eukaryota; kingdom Metazoa; phylum Mollusca; class Gastropoda; order Cycloneritida; family Neritidae; genus Theodoxus; species Theodoxus fluviatilis. Next base: position 1,754 of record JAWQFJ010011466.1, read on the forward strand.
TGTCTCAGTGACAGTAACTTGTCATGGAAAAAGTCAGAGATATGAAGAAAATCTTAACCTCTATTATCTTTGTTGTGCATATTTTCATAGAAATTTCAAAAATCTGTTTTCTTGTTGGCCACTTCTAGAATGGGTTCCTTGTGAGCCTCAATAAACCTTTTTATTTGACATTTGTGGAACTCTCTTTGAGAGCAGTGTTGTCAAGAGCCACAAAATTGACAACATTGAATGTTATTCATGAAACAGTAGGCTTGTTCCGGAGTATGAAGCGCTGCATGACCGCTTCATGTTGGCAATTGAGCGCTCTTTGCCTCTGTGAACGCTCCTACAGATTTAGTGCAGCACTTCACTTGTTAAAGGGAGGTAAATCTTCTGCACCGCATGTTGTGTTGCTAGACGCTAAGAAAGTGTTTTCTTTGCCACAGACATCGTTTATGCACGTTTAAATGTATTCTGCATGAATAAAGTCCACTACTGTGTCATCCTTACTTGCCATTACTCGCGCATACAGAGCGCTTGGGGCAAATAAAGCCCGTTCCAGTCCCAAAATGATGTTTCTGAGGGTTATTTTACGCATCGACGGCCAGTGCGGGATCGAAGACGCCATTTTGGAAATCGTGTGAATCACCTCGGATGCGTGCTTTCTGTGATGCTCAGCGCTGAGTGAATCACGCCCCAAAATTGCTGTTAAGGAGTGAAACACATGCAGCGCTTTGCAGCGCTGCGCCTCCTGAACAAGCCTAGTGTGTCCATAACCAGGAGAGCTTGAACTGCATCATGAACTCTGAGTAACTCCATTTTGTTTTTTCACGTCAGAGTGATTGACCTGGAGACGGTGGTTGCTGCGCTGGAGGAAGAGCTGCAGCAACTGGACACAGCTGAAACCCTTGAGGTGAGAAAAAAGTCTGGCCCTGTAGCCTGCTCCTCTGTGTGTGTGTGTGTGTGTGTGTGTGTGTGTGTGTGTGTGTGTGTGTGTGTGTGTGAGAGAGAGAGAGGGTGGGTGCACATACGAACATATGCAGAAGGAGGGAGAAAGGGCTAGAGAGAGAATGAACGAACGTTAGGCCTCCAGCCCATTACAAAAGGGGAACATTACATAATTCCGTCAGACAATTGTGTTTCGTGTTGCCATGAGCAGGGTTCGTACAGGTCATGGAAAACCTGGAAAGTCATGGAATTTGATTTTTCATTTTCCAGGCCTGGAAAGTCATGGAATTTCAACTTAGGTCATGGAAAGTCATGGAATTTAAGAAAGAAAAAAAAGAAAGAAAAAAATACGTTTTCTAGGCTGTGCTTCGCGCGATACTCTCAATCTAATTTTAAACGCTGAGCACCTCAGGAAAACGTGCCCTTGCATCCCATTGGTTAATTCTGAAGGCTCGTGTGCCTTCTGCTTCCTGGTTGGTTCTTTGGCTAGGTGACCTCGTTTCATTTCCACGCCGGTCCAGTCAGTTGGTTCAAACGAGGACAGAGTGAAAAGAGATTGTTTTGTTTGTAGTGCAGTGTTTCTTTGAGAATCAGATTATCATCATGCCTGGAAAGTGTCGCTTTCAAGACTCTTGGACAGGAGACCCTGAATACCGTGAGTGGGTCATGCGAGCGAGAGTGGATGGGATGGCAAAGTGCCGATTTTGTGAAAAAGACTTTGATGTATCCAACATGGAAGCGGCAGCGTTGAAAAGCCACATGAAAGGTGTCGCGCACCAGGCGCGTGCTAAAAAACACCAAGAAGAAAAGAGCAAACGTCAAACACGAATATCAGATTTTGTTCAAACTGCAAAAAATGCTGAGACAGAGTGCTTCAAAGGTGGTGGTTCCAGCTGGCGCTGCTACGCCGGTCGAAACTAGGCCTGCACCCACTGGCAGTGGCAGTAGATCTACTGGGATTGACACTTTCTTGACAACAGAGGACACACTGAAAGCAGAAATTTTGTGGACTTTGAAAATGGTCATCTCCCACTTCTCATTCTCCAGTACCAAAGGAATGAACGAGCTGTTCCGTCGCATGTTTCCCGACAGTGTCATCGCCTCCAAGTTTGCCTTGAGTGAAAGCAAAGCCCGGTACTTGACAACTTTTGGTCTGGGGCCACATTTCTTAGACATGCTCAAGGCAAAGGCCCGGTCTTCTGATTCTCTGGTGCTGCTCTTTGATGAGTCCCTGAATGCTGAACTTCAGAAGAAACAGCTGGATATCCATGTCCGATTTTGCTATTTACCATTTGGCGCTGGATCAAAATGGCGACCGCATGTCTGTTTCAAAATGTTGCTGTTTCTAACGTAATTTGGTCAAATATAGTTCTGGTTTAATTAGAATAGCTTAAATATATCATATTCAAGAAGGGGATAACGATATATATGCTCATTTCTAAGCCATTTCGAAGACATTAGCGCCATTTCGGTAAATAGCATGACCGTCAAAATCACACAATGGCGAGTAAGAGCGTGACGGCGCAGATGCGATTTTGACGGACAAATCAGCTTAAATCGGTTAGTTTATTGGGGTTTTGTTTCAGTTTATGCTAGAACAATCATTTAGGAAGATATTTATTGCAATATTTTGCACATATTGGAAAAAGTATTGTAGAACTCGGGACCTTCAGCGAGTGCTAAATAGACGCCGCACGCGATGTTCGAAGAAATTTCATCAGACCGGAAGTGGCCGTCGGTTCGATAGAATCCACTTTTTCTAGGATTCGCACATATCAATAGCACAAAATACCAATGTAACATGAAAGATGAAAGTCTTTCTGAGTTGTCTAAAAAAAATTAACTAGTGGTAGCCAAAATGCACTCGGCAATACCACTTCACTTTCATGGCTAATTGTGGACAATCCACAAAATATTGTGAATAAAAACAAGAATGAAAGTTGTTTATGAAGCAGAAGGTTTCAAGAACATGTGTCGTGTAGTTTTGTGTTAATCCGTCTTATTTCCGCTGAGAACATACAAGCCGATTACGTAAAAAAAACACCCTCCGCCACTACCGACTCGCGGTGGCTCGACGGAGTTTGCATTTCGCGACTCGGGTTGGTCTCTTCTAAACACTCGTCCGTCGAAGTTTCTCATTTGATCAAGTTGAAACTTTACTACTCATTAGAGGAAAGATTGCTCTTTCGTTCGGTGTATGTTTGAACTTCCGGTGAAAATCGAAAGACGAGTTATGGATGAAAGTTCGAACGTCATCGGACATTTTGTTAAAATTTGCTCACTCCCGCTTTTCCGATCAATTTCGTACAGACACCCTCGGATTCTACAAGATTTCCCCCTTCCAACGCTATATTCGATGTTAATGTACGATGAATCTACTTTTTGTCTAGCGCCCGGATTGTGCGCTTGAAAGGAGAAAACAGGCGGAAATTTTCCACCTGTTTGTGTGTACATCGGGCCGCAATGGCGTTGTGTAGACGCGTGCTCGATTACCACATTCAGCGTGCGTTAATCGTTGAAGCACCAGACAATTTGGGACAAAAGTATCATCATTTTAAGGAGTACTTGTTTGAAAATTTTCTGCATTTGTCAGTTTTTGAATCAATCTGCTGTAAAAATAATAAAAAGAATTAGATTTTTTTTTACAACGGGTGTATTGTGCGTGAGTTTGGTCGTGCGCCATACACTTTTCTCTTTAAAATTGTCATGTATCACAGTACGCTAGGTCATGGAAAATGTTGTTGAAGGTCATGGAAAGTCATGGAAAAGTCATGGAATTTTGTATCTAAAAACCTGTACGAACCCTGCATGAGGGGAGGGGGGTGGGGGGGGGGGGGGTGTTCCCCGTAAAGTCATTATCTGGAGAAGGGGCTGTGGTGACTTGGTTTACTGGAGTGGTGTTTATGATGTGCAGATTTGCCCTGGCAGTCTTTACAGCATCCTGCTGCCCAAAAGCAGAGCTTCTTTGGTGGGTGGATGAGACTCTGCCGCCTGGCTTCGTGCACTTCTATTTATAGCTGATGCGTGGACCTCAGCGACACCAGGAAAGATTATAAATACATTGCTGTCCTCGAACCTGCCTTTGGCTGTGTTTATAATACAACTATCTTCAGTTTTCGCGTCTTTCAGACAGCTTACCAGATTATCGGAAATGGATCAATCTCGAGAAGGATTATGTTGCTTTTGACTGGTAACACAACTTTACGGCCAAAAGCACAGTAAATGAATAAAACCTCGTGTAGATTATGAACAACTAGCGGGTACCCAATCTACGCACTGCTGATGTGTGAATATTTTATAGCATGTTTACATACAAACTCAGACTGACTTGGAAATACCAAACACATTGATAATAAAAGAAGAGTAAGTACTGTTACATGTTAAAAAGTGGATTAAAATAATAGAAAAATAAAACCTTTCCGGGGCTCGAACCCAATGACTTTAGGACTTTCGAGTGTTCACAGTCCCGCGCTCTATCCCCTTGTCTATTGACTCACATGACATCATAGCGAGTCGCTAACTTATTTATATGTGCACGTCCATGATATTGCCTAACACTAGGTGGGACATACTAAAACTGCAATGGCGCCGAGCAGTGTCTGGTTTCTTTGTAACCAGCGTGGCGATCACATGCGTATATCATTATAAAAGGTATTATTTTGATATCTAGCATGAGGGAACATCAATTTAGTTCTATGAAAACAAACATGATGTGATTCTGACCAAATCAATCGATGTGATAAGCTCCTCCGCGACGACTGAGTTTCGTAAGTAACACCAGAATGGCGTTGATCAGGATAGAGAAAGCACGGCCAGAGAAAAACTAGTCATAAAGTATTTATTCATGACCCATGAACGAAACTATTGAATTGTATTAATTAAAAAAACTAATGTAGAATGCTTTACTTACCCAAATTGGATGAAGATGGTCCATCGAACGGATTAAACGAACTGAAAGCTTCGCACATGTGTAGCAAATTGTCGTACGTAACAGAAGGAAATGAAGGAAACGAAGCCTTCTCATTGGTCAAAAATCGCGTGTACTATGACGTATCCTTCTATAAACGTGTTCATTGACTGCGGGATGACAAAAGCTTCCTTTGTAGCCGTTTCGAGTGCGGAACAATATAGCAACACGTTTGGTACACGCATACCTTTCGTAAGTAACGCAGGGAAACAACCGACGCTAACCATCAAAATAGTCCCAAGAAATTGGTTAATACCAAAAGAATAATAAAACTATGCAGTTGTATGAGTAAACTAATGAAAGGAAAAGTAATTTGAACCTTCTCTTCAACACATTTATGTACACATGTTTGGTTTCGATTTTTTTCCTCTGAGCAAGGGTGGTAGAAACGAGAGTAACGTACGCATAGGTCTTTTTTATTTCGGTAGAACTACCTCTGTTTTTATTTTGTGGCGACTTTGCACTGAAATATGACTAAATTAATAATTGAACTTGAATTATTTCACACAATCTATACTTTGTAAGGTGAATTTGCACAAGATAACAAGCATTCAAAAGTGGCGTCGCAAAATGTCCCGTTTTTCGGCGCCATTTTTCCGCTTCGTACGAGTTTAATTATTTTTTTGTGAATCTCTGCAAAGCAAAACTATAAAAACTATTAGTCATAGCATTACAAAAACATTTAAAGAACCCATATAAATTTGAAATATATGCATGCTGACTGTGTTAGATAGTTTTATTCAAGTGTCTTTACCCAGACCCCCAGTTTTTGATAGTGTTAGGCAATATCATGGACGTGCACATATATATATATGATCCGAGTTGGTCCATCAAAAATGCGATCATAGGACGAAGGCTGACGGAAACTTGCGAGGACCTAAAAAAGTCACGTCAAAGTCAAATTTGGTCACGAAAAATACCCTACTACCCCTTCCCAACCGTCCCAACTCCACAAAAGGATTAAAGCAATCTCGATACACCCGATTTCGTCTCTGATATCGCTGACAAAAAATCTGGTGAATGATCGCCGCCATTTTTACCTCCCAACTAAGGGACATTAGAGCTGCTCCGACCACTTCTAAATTATTCCCGTTAACTTAGCTGTCAGTTAGTCAAACTGGCGCTCGAGCAACCCAGTTAAGCTATCCGGCGCTAATTTAGCTGGTAGGTTGCGTTTTAGCTGACAGCTAGTCGATAACTGATTCTTGAGCAACGGGCCCCAGGGGCCCAAAAACAGTTTGCACAAAGAGTTCAACTTTATTTCTACCTAAAACAGTAAAATAATGTTTATGAACATCCTTATTTCCAAAGTTATTGGATGTTCAAAGACACTATATCCTGAAACCACAAAAAATGCTGTTACAACTTCAGTGCATCATAACTGCTACAAAATGTTGTTTGGAAGCAACCAATGACAATCATCTTTAACGTACACTATGTACACTTTAAGAAAAGTAGTAAACTTGCAATAAAAGTGACAACATTGATGAGAATGATGGTCAGATAAATGACGCTTCGCATATTTAGAATAATTCCGTCTTTACCATTTCCTGTAGACCTCAGGAGTCATCACTAGATAAACAAATCATTCTAAAATTGAAAACCAAACATCTATTAATCATATCCACATAACAGATAGATATTTGACTCAACCACAATGACATGGATGGACTCAAACAAACCCACCCTCCCTCCCCCCCCCCCCCCCCCACGCCCCCCCAATTCAAAAACGGGGTCAAACTCGCAGCTACTTGCATCGAGGAAAACAATCCCAAACTTTTCAATTTCATTACAACCTAACTTGTGGCCATAGAAAAGCAATCAGAAATGCATACATGCAAGCTTTAAGGGGCATACTGCCTTTGCTACTTCGTAAAAAAATCTGCAAAAAATGAGTAGTGAAGTCTGTAGAGTCACTGTCTCCACAACACTTGAGTGCGATCGATTTGCAAACTGTAGATTAATTAATTAATTAATTAATTATTTGAGAGAAGTACCCATAACCGAAGTTCTGAAAAGCACAACCTGGTTGTCAAAAACTGTCATTTAGAGTGCTTGGATACAAGGTCTTTCTCTCAGAAAAATGCCCGATGTTTGGTATTGCGGAAAGCCCAATCATGTAGCCTTCCGCTGAGCCTATTTCCGACGCAGAGGAATACGATATAAATGTACTAGAGGCAAAAATCTGAACCCAGCACAAACCAATGAAAATCACGGAAAGAGACGGCCGTTTCGTTCCTTGCCTCTCATTGGCCAGCTTGTCATGAGGTCAGCGCGTGATCACGGCCGAAGCTGAGCGAGGCTTGCTGACACGATTACGGGAATACCCGTCTGTCAGCGTTGCCAACGTTCATCAGATTTTACTACTGTTACCCACAAACTTTCAGTGTACATAATAAAATATCAAAAACAAGCAATTACAAGATTGGGAGACAAAGGGAAAACTTCCTAGCGATTAAAATTCTGCACACAAACTCGTAAATCATTCACTTACCAAAGACAAACACTGAAAAATGCATGCGTGCGTCGCTTTGTCGAACGTTGGCTTGACGAACGTTGCTGACAGACACCACAAAACTATCAAAAGGCGCAAAAACGAAGAAATCTATCACTCTACAAGGTTATCTCAATCCCTTTCCTACATTCAAAGGGGTTGAAGAGCTTGAAACGTCACGTCCAGGCCAATGCTCGGAGATTTCCGTGAAAAACTAAAGTTGCCGAACGTGTGATTTGGAGTACAGACATTGGTCAGATCCCAATAAAAATGTTAATTCTTTGCAATGTTTTAATTCTGTTGCCTAAAAACCTGCTTTCCAATGAAGATAGTCAGTAAAGTGATGTTGACAAGCAAAAATATCAAAGAAAAAATGCATGCGATACGTAAATTAGGCCTTTGCTATCCAACAGCGCATGTGGGTTTTTTTCCGACAGACGCTTTCCTGGTTGACGATTGAACATTTTCCATTCATCTTTTATGCTTTTATTTCTTTTCTTTTTTTAATTGACTCAAAGTCTAAGTCTGTGTGTTAATTGAGTTTGAAAACCCATTGTAATGATTTTTGGGGGTTATTTTTGATTTTGCATTCAAACTTTGAAATGGGGTCAACCAATCAGAAGGAAATGTCGTCTGTCAGGGTTCACACTTTCGCTTCGAATAACTCACTCAAATGCTTATACTCAAAATTTTTAGCTTTTATTTTTCCATTTGTATTACAAATACAGTACTTTAGCATGAAATGCAAACACAATTATGAAAATCAACACTGAGAATTAGTAATTTGAAGGCGAAGTTTACACACATCAAAGAAGTTGAATATCATGAAACCTGCCAGTTGTAGACTAAGTATGACCATTGACTAACCCAATCACTGGTGAGGGTTGGAGTGTGATTGAAGTCTAGGTTTCCCAGGTCATTCACCTGTTAGGAATTGTATGGGGAACTACTTTGAATCCACTTTGACTGCAAGAGCCATGGGGATGTCAGCAGTGGGGAAGAGGCTGAAAGGCCAATGCCACTCTGAAGTGGTATGTCATGTGAGCCCAGAGTGAATCAGACTGCAGAGTCCTCTAAGATAAAGGACATACTAAAGGTTGAAACAATCCCAAGGATGCACATCATTTCTTCAACGCCTGCATCACCCGTTGCTACCCTACATGTCAGCCTTAACTCTTACGGTCCTGTAAGTCATTCACATATTTCATTCCCCAGTTCTGTAAGGATCATGCAATCTGTAGGGAAAAAATCAGTCAAGTAACAGCCACATGGGGTGGGCGGCTATGGGTGGTACAGGATTGAGCAGGGTGGGCGGCTATGGGCAGTACAGGATCTTGAGAGTTAAAGAATTTTTTTAATGTCTGCTTGAAGTGTTTTGAAACCTTGAAGAATTGACTTCCCTGTCAGAAGATAAAGGTTTTACAATCTTGCAGGTATTGAGAGAATGGTATGACCAAGTCAAGAGTGTATTTCCCCGTTTATTCACCTGTTATGATTTGTTTAGGGAGGCTCCATGTTCAGTTTTTATTCCCCAAGCTACAGGGACAAGTTTCAGCAGTAGGGAGGTAGCTGAAACTAGTGAAAGGCCAGTCAACCCTCTTATTGGATGTCGTGTGAAAGCACGGTGAATCAACCAGCAGAGATTTAGAAACAAAAGGCACACTGTGGAGGAAAACAACTCTGAAGATGCCCTCTGATTGCCTTGCTGCCACTTACGGCATAGCGGGAGAGTTGAAAGGAAACGTCCCTGCTCATTTTCAGCCCCACGTTGAGAGGAACAATCAGGAGATCAGGCAGTGCAACAGGAAGATCACGGAGATGGAGCAAAAAGCAAACAACACCAAGCGTGAAATAGAGGAGTTGCGTCGTCAGAGCAGAGGTACAGATGCTGTCATGTGTTTGATCTTTTCATCTTTTCAACATAATGGTCTTTTCGTCTTTTTGATTGCAGTATGTAGGCAAACGTCTTTTATTATAACGTTACATCATCAGACATTGTCCTGTGCATTACTCTTTGTATCTTTGTTATTCTTGTCATCTCAATCATAATGTCGTCACCATCGTAGCTATTGCGTCTCATTACGCTTGCTAGTTATTGCATTGATGTCTGCATCACCATTTCCTTTAAAGCATTAAAGATCGGTCATATTTTTTGTATGAACTACGATGATCATAAATGTCAATGTGGCGGACAATACACAACTGAACACATATGGTGTTGCTAATGAAGAAAGTTATAAGCCTTTCAAATGTTACATTTTGCAGTAAAAAGGGATTCCCTGTTCTGAACAAGTGTTAAAGGAAAAGTGTGAAGTTTTATCAAAAGAAAGCAGCAATGAAAAAATGTTCAGATTGCATGTCTTGTGGTCAAGAGTACAGAGGTGCTGAGTATTGGTGTGACACATATATGATAGATTTCAAAATAAACTTTCTGATACAGTAATGATACACTCTTCATTTCCCATAAATATGATGCATTAGGTGATGTATAAACTGTACAGAAAAGAAAAACTGAATGTAATCTTTAGTTTAGTTGCATTTGAAGAAGACAGTTTGGAGTCTCATCTTAACTTGACACCACCACTCATTCAGAAAAAGAGCCACAAAAGATAAACTGTTCAACACAAAAACTTTTTTGCAACTTCAACATCCAAGTATTACTGATATTTTTGCTCCTAGGTCAAGAAGAACTGAAATAAAACCTTAGAGGTTAGCATTCGTCTTAACTCAACTTTACACAATGTCACACTTTCTCTCACTGACAGCATTCAATCTTTCTCTCAATACATGAAAAACATCAAAGTTGAAGAAGATTTATTGAGCATCATACACATGTGCAGAAACATCGATCTTTTGTCAACAACATGAAACAAATTTGGATTGTGTGAGTTGACAGTGTGAGGAGAAAGAGGCTCTGTTTTGAGGTAGGGTAGTGAAATCGGCGTACTCAGGACCTGCGTACTCTTGGCCTTGTTTGAAATAGATTTTTTTTCCTTTTTTTGTTGTTGAGAAAAAAGACATTTTGTGTCAGAAGCCAATTTGTGAGCTCGCTTTTGGCACTGAAGGACAGGAGATTGTTGCGACATTCATAGTGTAATGTAGTGCATTCATAGTGATAGTAAAGTAGTACATTCATAGTGAAAAGTAGTACATTCATAGTGTAATGTAGTGCATTCATAGTGTAATTATAGTGCATTCATAGTGTAATGTAGTGCATTCATAGTGATAGTAAAGTAGTACATTCATAGTGTAAAGTAGTACATTCATAGTGTAACGTAGTACATTCATAGTGAAAAGTAGTGCATTCATAGTGTGAAGTAGTGAATTCATAGTGTGAAGTAGTGCATTCATAGTGTGAAGTAGTACATTCATAGTCAAAAGTAGTGCATTCATAGTGTAAAGTAGTGCATTCATAGTGTAAAGTAGTGCATTCATAGTGTCAAGTAGTGCATTCATAGTGAAAAGTAGTGCATTCATAGTGTAAAGTAGTACATTCATAGTGAGGGTAATGTAGTACATTCATAGTGTGAAGTAGTACATTCATAGTGTGAAGTAGTACATTCATAGTGAAAAGTAGTGCATTCATAGTGTAAAGTAGTGCATTCATAGTGAGGGTAATGTACATTCATAGTGTGAAGTAGTACATTCATAGTGAGGGTAATGTAGTACATTCATAGTGTATAGTAGTACATTTGTAGTGTGACCTACATTCAAAGTGGGACATAGTAAGTTCAACGTGGGACATTGTACAAAGTGGGACACTAGTACATTCAAAGTGGGACATTGTACAAAGTGGGACACTAGTACATTCAAAGTGGGACATTGTACAGTCAAAGTGGGACATTGTACAGTCAAAGTGGGACATTGTACAGTCAAAGTGGGACATAGTTTGTTTAAATTGGGACATTGTACACAAGTATCTCCACATCAGTTAATAGATAATGTTTAATATACAACTTATTTTGCAGTATTCAGTATTTTCAAGAATGCTGTTACGTTCATGAAAATATCCTCAAATATCATATTTAAAATACCCCCTACTTAGCCTCTTTAGTATAAGAAAAATGACAAATTCATTGGCAGGCCTGTAAAAATACCATCAAACAATTTCAGAGATTTGTTCTTTCTTTCTTTCTTTCTTTCTTTCTTTCTTTCTTTCTTTCTTTCTTTCTTTCTTTCTTTCTTTCTTTCTTTCTTTCTTTCTTTCTTTTCTTTCTTTCTTTCTTTCTTTCTTTCTTTACTTTTCTCTATCTCGAAGGTTGTCAAGAAACTTGGATTTATAGTTCCTTGCTGATGCAGCCTTCATCATTACTCTGAATGTGTGCAGTAAACTTGAAGCTATGGGCTCGCCAGGACTTGCATCAAGGTTCTGTGTGGAGCTGCAGAAAGAAACAAGCAAGAGAAGAAAGATTTAATATCTACTAGTGCTGATTGGCGGCCTATACCCCAGACGGGGTCACAGGCGGAGAAGAAGAAGAAGAGAAGTACCATTCATCAGTGTGTGTGCTGTTTCCCCAGATCTTCAGGAGGAGCTCAACAGAATCTTTGACATTGAGAAGCGACGGCTGGAGATCCTGAAGCAACGGCACATGCATACCTACAACGCAGTGCTTTGGCTGAGGAAGAACAGGCACTTATTCAAGAAGCCTGTCTACGAACCCATGATTCTCTGTGTAAGTTTTTTTCCTGCATTGTCATATTTATCCATTGTATAACTGGTAATTTATTGACAAGAAATGGCAAACGCTACTGATGGAAGACAATAACAACCAAGAAAACTGGTTTCAGGAAGGATTTTGGAGAATGTTGCTTAGATACAGCCAACATCTGAGTCTGGAATTGTTTATCCAAAGCTTAAAACACATTTAAGTAGGTCTGGAACTGAAAACACATTTAAGTAGGTCTGGAACTGAAAACACATTTAAGTAGGTCTGGAACTGAAAGCACATTTAAGTAGGTCTGGAACTGAAAACTCACTGAATTAGGCCTGGTATGTTGCTTGTTCCTTCTTATCACATGCACTCAGTTATAGATAAAACATTTTCACTGTATATTGTTGATGTGGAGGAGTTACATTCTTTGTTGATCTACACTGAAATGTGTTGGATTGGTGCAGAATATTGAACCCCATCACATCTCAGCTGCTAGTAATGCTGTATGGGCAGACGTAGTGCATTCAAATGAGGCGATCTCCTGCTTTGCCTAAGGGCCTTTCCTGACTGGGGAAACACTCCACTCATGGATGGTTTGAATCGTTTGCAGTTTCCAGGATGTGCTCTAGCCAGGCCACCATTTCTTCCTCAGCTTGCATGCAGAATGCTCATTTTGAAGATCACTGACACACATACAAAGACACTGTAACTAAATAACAGTATTAATTTTTCTAAGCACTATGTGGAATACATCAATAGTTGGAAAGGCTTCCATAAAACAGGCCACATAGTGTGCCTGTCTGAGGAGAGGGGTGTGAGAAAGACAGTCAAGCTGTTGGAAAACACTAACTGGCAGAGCTCAACATCTTATTGGCTGCATTCTTTCGGGGGGGTGGGGGTGGGGGGGTGTTTCTCTTTCGAACCACCAAATTATTTTGTCATTTTATGAATAAATTACTATGATAAGTGAGAATTAACCTACCAAGATCACTTGCCAGTCAGATGCTGTTGCTTGCTAGCTTGTAAGGCCCGCCAGCTTGGCCGTCTTTCCACACCCCTCTCCTCGGCCGAGTCCACTAGTGTGGCTCGTTTATAGAACCCTTTCCCAATAGTGCATTAAAATTTATATATTATTCAAATTGGAAGTTGAATCCAGTGAAAAGTTGGGCAGCAGAGGTAAAGATACAAATTTTTTATACTATGCAACCTCTCATGTAACTGTGTGGTTGGGGTAGACATTTCCCTGCAGGCCCTTCTTTTGAACTCTCCAGACGAGTTCATCAGCAAAGTGTTCACCCAGTTAAGAACAGCGCTGAAAATGTTCTCTGTATTAAGCAGAATTATCACCCTTGAACTCACTATTTTCCAGCATAGGCTATTCCCAGAGCTGCCAAGTGCTACGATTTAGGCGTAGCATGCTACAATTTCGACATGCTTGCTACGATGCTACGATCGTCAGGGAAAAACTAAGATTTTTCAAAGCCTCGAACTGGACTTTTGACCGTCACGTAGAACTCCACCCTCACCCACCCACCCCCACCCCCCTCCCCCCTGCTTCACGCCAGCGGTTGAGCGCTCAGCGTCTTGACAGCCCCCCCCCCCCCCCCTGCTTCACGCCGGCGGTTGAGCGCTCTGCGTCTTGATAGCCCCGTCTGCGCAAACATTTTCCGTCTTGTGCGTGTGTGCTACGCCTATTTCTTAAATGCTACTCCAAAAAGCTCTGGATGCTACTCTTTGGCATGATGGTGGGTTGGCAGCTCTGTATTCCCAAAATGCCAGCTGTGAAGGGGCGGTTGAAAGCCACTGCTGTGAAGTGTGGAATTTTGGATTAGAAATGCTAATAAGGTGACTGTGCAGTTTTGGATCCACTGATGAGAGTTCATTTCTCTTTGCATTTATGTTGAGCCCCCTGTGGGTTGAGGGTCAGAATAGACCCACCGAGTCCCCCTATGTGATTCGTAAGAGGTGAACATCGTGACTTGATTTACTTTTGCACTAAACATTCTAGTGATTTTCATGCTTGATGGCCTTACATAGCCTACAAAGGCTGATATGCCATAAAACGCCATCCATCCATCCATCCATCCCATTTATATTGAAATGTACCTGTTGTGCTGACAGATACTTTGCTAAGTGCAGTTTCAACTGCTATGTTCATTGTCCTACCAAATACCCTTTTGAACAGTCTGTTTTAGATAATGAATTGCTCTACATTCTCTATGTTATAATGGAGTTGTATCTTTGTACCAGTTGCACATGAAGAACGTTGAAGACGCCAAAATCGTTGAGAATCACGTCTCCTTCAACGACCTACGAGCCTTTGTGTTTGAGGACCGGGAGGACATGAACCTGTTTCTGTCCGTCATCCGAGATGAGCAGCACCTGAGGGTCAACACTGTAATCATTCCGCCCCATGGTCTGGAGCACTTCCAGCCTCGAGTCCCCATAGAGAGTCTCAGGTATACACCCTCTGCTCTTGCCTCACTTATCATACAGGGTCCCATACCACCTGTCACTGCTTCTTGATGGGATGGGTTGCTTATGCTACAAACCTTGCAAGATCTTACGAGGAATAGGCTCGTGTCAATATGTGTCAACATGATGAAAGCAGATGTAAAGTCGTCAAATGTTTGACACTTCTTGACACCTGCTTATTATTATTTGCCAACTAGGTAGGCTAAGCAACACACCCCTGACATTCCCATACTGTCCTAGCTGTCAAGTAGGCTCCGACCTAGCTGTCAAGTAGGCTCCGACCTAGCTGTCAAGTAGGCTCCGACCTAGCTGTCAAGTAGGCTCCACTTGCTCCCTCTTGTGTTTCCCTCCCCTGACTCAATGTTTTAAATTTAGCAGGCAAGTGTGAACCTGGGGGGAAATGTTGCCAAATGTACCCCACCAGGGCCCGTATTCACAACGGCGATTTATCTTTTTAACACTCGATTTATCCCCTAGCCCCGCGTTATCTTGATCGGTTAGATAAGGTACGCTCGTCAGAGGATCCTAGGTTGCGCTTTGCTATATATACTGGTTTCCAGCCAAGGGAGAGCGGAACAGGCAGTTGGAATCGTCTGAGTTTAGAGATAAATCGGAGTTAAAATAAATCACCGATAAATCGCCGTTGTGAATACGGGCCCTGGTTGCTAAATTTAGAACAATAAGGAGGAAAACTTGAGAGCTAGTCCACACCTTGTCTGGGCATTTTGGGGTGGCTTGGGAATGGCAGTGAAGATGGAGTACTGGGTTGCCTTGTATAGTGCCATATTCCTTGGGCTTCTTATAAATCTTGGGGCCTTGAGAATACTTCTGTGTTCTGAGCACATTTCTTCATCTGTGTCCAGGTCTTTACCATAATTTCCAAAAAAGTGTCCCACACTGTCGCACTCCATCCACCCCACCCACCCCATACTGTCCTTTACCGCCCTGCAAAGACTTAGACTAGGTCTACAGCTTCCTATATTTTATGACATTTCAGGATCAACAAGCATCTGTGTCCCATGGTTGTCGTTAGGCTGCTAAATATAGAACATGAGTCGGAGAAGGGAAATGTGAGAGGGAGTAGCTGGCACTTGTCTAACAGCTGGACTGGTTTGGGAATGGCAGGACAGGGCAGACATGGGCAGTACGGGACAGGAATAGGCGGTATGGGGCAGAAATGGGCAATGCAGGGCAGAAATGGGTGGTATGGGGCAGAAATAGGCAGTATGGGGCAGAAATGGGTGGTATGGGGCAGAAATGGGTGGTATGGGGCAGAAATGGGTGGTATGGGGCAGAAATGGGCAGTATGGGGCAGAAATGGGCAGTATGAGGCAGAAATGGGCGGTATGGGGCAGGAATGGAGTACGGGGCAGAATTGGGCGGTATAGGGCAGTATGGGGCAGAAATAGGCGGTATGGTATGGGGCAGGAATGGGCAGTATGGGGCAGAAATGGGTGGTATGGGTCAGAAATAGGCGGTATGGGGCAGAAATGGGCAGTATGGGGCAGAATTGGGCGGTATGGGGCAGGAATGGGCAGTATGGGGCAGAAATGGGTAGTATGGGGCAGAAATGGGCAGTATGGGGCAGAAATGGGTGGTATGGGGCAGATATAGGCGGTATGGGGCAGAAATGGGCAGTATGGGGCAGAAATGGGCGATATGGGGCAGGAATGGAGTACGGGGCAGAATTGGGCGGTATAGGGCAGTATGGGGCAGAAATAGGCGGTATGGTATGGGGCAGAAATGGGCAGTATGGGGCAGAAATGGGTGGTATGGGGCAGAAATAGGCGGTATGGGGCAGAAATGGGCAGTATGGGGCAGAAATGGGCGGTATGGGGCAGGAATGGGCAGTATGGGGCAGAAATGGGTAGTATGGGGCAGAAATGGGCAGTATGGAGCAGAAATGGGTGGTATGGGGCAGAAATGGGCGGTATGGGGCGGAAATTGGCGGTGTGGGGCAGGAATGGGCGGTATGGGGCAGAAATGGGCGGTATGGGTCAGAAATGGGCAGTATGGGGCAAAAATAAGTGGTAAGGTATGGGGAAGCATGGAGCACAATTGGGCAGTATGTGGCAGTACAGAGCAGAAATGAGCAGTACGGTGCAGAAAGGGGCAGAAATGGGCAGTACAGTGCAGAAAGGGGCAGAAATGGGCAGTACTGGATGCTGTTTCCTGAAGGGCGGTGGGATGGGCTCTTACCTGAGGTCTTTGTGTGTTTTTCTTGCAGACTACTGGTTGATTGCAGTCACAATGTTTCCCTTCTTTCTACAGCAAGTATCACTTCCACAAGTACCTGCTGGAACTGATTGACTGCCCTGATGGTGTCAAGCGGTACCTGTGCTCTCAGTACAACGTGCACACTGTTCCCCTTGGCACTCATGAGACCAAAGAAATGGCGCCCAGGATCATCCAAGAGAATCCTGCCCTGCGCATGTTCTACACTCCTGACACGCAGGTCAGCAAAAGTGAATGACCTGGGCAGACTTGGGAAGGGATGACCCTCCCATTTCTAGGTTTTGAGAGGCCCAAAAGTCTTCTCATTCTGATTCCCCTGTGGGTTGGAGGTTAGAATAATAGGCCCACTGTGTCTTTCTACACGATTCATAAGAGGTGAATTAATAGGGGCTTCGTTACTTGAATTGCACTTACTTGGAACTATTCTAATGATTTTTGTGCTTAGTGGCCTTACATAGGCCCTAAAACTCCATCCATCCATCCATCCATCCATCCATACATCCATCAATCCATCAATCCATCCATCCATCTTCTCATTCTGAGAATTTCTGATCATAGTTGACTAACAAGACTAAAGTCAGTGGAGCAGTTTTTGACCATATGCACAGCAAAGTTAACAGAAGTCTAATTACTGTATTTCTGTAGCTGTATGCAAATGTCAACAGTCAATTAGGAATGCAGAATTTGTATTTAAAAATGAATCATAATTGTGACTCCCCAGCCTGGGGCACGTTCAAGTCTCTCTTCGAAGGCCTGTGGAGAACTACATTTCACCTACGTCATTTAGGTTTCGCAGGCGAGCCGTTTAACTCTTTCAAGACTCAGTCTTTTTAGAGCATCTTATCCCTGGAATAGCAGGAAAATATATGTATTTTAAAAAATCTTATAAAAATACTATAGCTATAAAATCAAGTCTAGTTGAAGTAGTTCTCGTAACTTGATCTTCCCTCCTTACAACAAAGAATATTATACAAATGCACAGCATCATATGAACCTACACATCATCAATGACTATTATTCAGTGCATAGGATGAGCATGGATGAAAAATTGCATTCATACTTCATAGGTGAGAAATGTACAACTAGCAATGCAGGGAATTGATGTCATGGAAAAATGATAGGAATGTGGCAACGAGGAATTTCTACTGGCCACATTGTGCAACACATTCTCCTGAGGACATGGCACTGTGTGGACAACTTGGAATCTACACAGCCCCTGTGTTGGTCGGAGCTGCAGAAAAGAGGACCACTTGAAGTAGAGCACTGCACATCTGAAAAATGTTCATTTCAGAATTTCTCACAACAGTGCATAGGGATTACTGTAGCTACTTATGGTTTGAATCACTCCTCTTAGTCTCACAAAATGTGTTAATCAATTGTCCCAGTTGGGGAAATAATCTCATTCTATCAATATTTGGAAAAGGGCGTGTTGATGAACTTTTCTTTTTAAGGGGAGACAAGGGTATGATAAAAGTCAAAATGTCATATTCTGGTGATTTTGATGTAAGCATTTTTTAGTTGTTTCAACCCTCTGCAATGTATTTCCAATAGTTTCTCTACTTTAAACACATAATAGAAAACAGGTAAAATTGCAAATGAAAAACCTTATCCCTCTGACAATTTTCGTTGGCACTGTTGGAAATGCATTGAAGATGGAAAAAGGACATTTTCCCTTTTTTTTTTGTTTGTTCACGTTTTCTCGACAACTACTTTTTGTGAACTAGAAATTATGCAAAAATACTCTGAGCATTGTACAGATATAATTTTTAGGGTGTGTTCATTATGCATATAGCAACATCTTTTTACATGGGTTTGTGATATTAGCCCCTAGTTTAGCAGCTACATGTACTAAAAGTTCTAAAAAAGGGAATTTTGACTCACATGCGAAGCAAAAGTGAGTCTATGTACTCAGCCGTGTCGTCCGTCCGTCCGTCCGTCCGTCCGGGCGTAAAAACCTTAAACGTTGGATTTTTCTCGGAGACTATTAAGTCTATCAACACCAAATGTGGCATGATGGTGTATGATGACAAGGCCTCAAAAAACATACATAGTGACTTGACCTTGCTTCAAGGTCAAGGTCACAGGAACCATAAATGTGGTCTCAAAAACAGTCATTTTTCACATTTTCCCAATTTTCTCCCACGTTATTGAGAATGGCGACCTTAGCTGCAAGTGGTATATAGGTCAAAGCAAGCCCTATCTTTTGATACCAGTTTGGTTGACCTTGCTTCAAGGTCAAGGTCACAGGAGCTCTTCAAATTTGGATTGTATACATATTTTGAAGTGACCTTGACCCTGAACTATGGAAGATAACTGTTTCAAACTTAATAATTATGTGGGGCACATGTTATACTTTCATCATGAGACACATTTGTTCACATATCATCAAGGTCAAGGTCACTTTGACCCTTATGAAATGTGACCAAAATGGGGTAGTGAACCACTAAAAGTGACTATATCTCATGGTAGAAAGTGCCAATAAGCACCATTGTGCTTCCTATGTCTTGAATTAACAGCTTTGTGTTGCATGACCGTGGATGACCTTGACCTTGGGTCAAGGTCACATGTATTTTGTTAGGAAAATGTGTAAAGCATTTCTTTGTGTATGATGTCATTGGTAGGTTTAGTTGTTTGACCTTGACCTTGAAGGTCACCTGAAGGTCAAGGTCATATAAAGGTCAAGGTCAAGCATGTGAGTCGTATGGGCTTTGCCCTTCTTGTTTAGACTTATTTTCATGTATTTTTTTAACTGCAGTGCTTTAAAGTTTAAACACTCATTGCAGTAAATATATCTTCTCTGATATACATGTCTCCCACTAATCTGCAGATTTGTGGAATGAGTTAGGTTATTATTATTTTTTTCTTTTTCTGTCAACAGTACAACATACGAAAATCACAGTATGATGGGGAGACAAGTACCAGGAATTCCTTCCTAAAGTAAGTTCCTGGGTGTATTGTTGAGTATTGGTCTGGTTGACTGTTCCATTGCCAAAGAATGCTTTTGTTCTCATTAAAGGAAAGCAGTCATGTGTGGTTACATGTGAAACATTAAATGGGGTAGCTTTTTACTAATGTTAGATATACTGTTTCAAAGATGCCAATAGAGACCATATCTTTGTTCAGTCACCCAGTTGCTGCTAATTTCAAACACTCATATAATTCTTATGAAAAAAGCGTACTGAAAGTATTTGCCCCCCCCCCCTCTCCTCGCTCTCTCTCTCTCTCTCTCTCTCTCTCTCTCTCTCTCTCTCTCTCTCTCTCTCTCTCTCTCTCTCTCTCTCTCTCTCTCTCTCTGTCTCTCTCTCTGTCTCTCTCTCTAGGACACATGAGGATAGAGGGGACAAAAGTAATCAGTGATGGGATGTCTAGGACACATGAGGATAGAGGGGGTGACAGTAATCAGTGATGGGATGTCTAGGACACATGAGGATAGAGGGAAGGAAAGTAATCAGTGATGGGATGTCTAGGACACATGAGGATAGAGGGGGTGACAGTAATCAGTGATGGGATGTCTAGGACACATGAGGATAGAGGGGATGACATTAATCAGTGATGGGATGTCTAGGACACATGAGGATAGAGGGGACAAAAGTAATCAGTGATGGGATGTCTAGGACACATGAGGATAGAGGGGACAAAAGTAATCAGTGATGGGATGTCTAGGACACATGAGGATAGAGGGACAAAAGTAATCAGTGATGGGATGTCTAGGACACATGAGGATAGAGGGGACAAAAGTAATCAGTGATGGGATGTCTAGGACACATGAGGATAGAGGGGACAAAAGTAATCAGTGATGGGATGTCTAGGACACATGAGGATAGAGGGGACAAAAGTAATCAGTGATGGGATGTCTAGGACACATGAGGATAGAGGGGACAAAAGTAATCAGTGATGGGATGTCTAGGACACATGAGGATAGAGGGAAGGAAAGTAATCAGTGATGGGATGTCTAGGACACATGAGGATAGAGGGGACAAAAGTAATCAGTGATGGGATGTCTAGGACACATGAGGATAGAGGGACAAAAGTAATCAGTGATGGGATGTCTAGGACACATGAGGATAGAGGGAAGGAAAGTAATCAGTGATGGGATGTCTAGGACACATGAGGATAGAGGGGACAAAAGTAATCAGTGATGGGATGTCTAGGACACATGAGGATAGAGGGAAGGAAAGTAATCAGTGATGGGATGTCTAGGACACATGAGGATAGAGGGGACAAAAGTAATCAGTGATGGGATGTCTAGGACACATGAGGATAGAGGGGATGACAGTAATCAGTGATGGGATGTCTAGGACACATGAGGATAGAGGGGACAAAAGTAATCAGTGATGGGATGTCTAGGACACATGAGGATAGAGGGAAGGAAAGTAATCAGTGATGGGATGTCTAGGACACATGAGGATAGAGGGGACAAAAGTAATCAGTGATGGGATGTCTAGGACACATGAGGATAGAGGGAAGGAAAGTAATCAGTGATGGGATGTCTAGGACACATGAGGATAGAGGGGACAAAAGTAATCAGTGATGGGATGTCTAGGACACATGAGGATAGAGGGGACAAAAGTAATCAGTGATGGGATGTCTAGGACACATGAGGATAGAGGGGACAAAAGTAATCAGTGATGGGATGTCTAGGACACATGAGGATAGAGGGGACAAAAGTAATCAGTGATGGGATGTCTAGGACACATGAGGATAGAGGGAAGGAAAGTAATCAGTGATGGGATGTCTAGGACACATGAGGATAGAGGGGACAAAAGTAATCAGTGATGGGATGTCTAGGACACATGAGGATAGAGGGAAGGAAAGTAATCAGTGATGGGATGTCTAGGACACATGAGGATAGAGGGGACAAAAGTAATCAGTGATGGGATGTCTAGGACACATGAGGATAGAGGGGACAAAAGTAATCAGTGATGGGATGTCTAGGACACATGAGGATAGAGGGAAGGAAAGTAATCAGTGATGGGATGTCTAGGACACATGAGG
Source organism: Theodoxus fluviatilis (assembly GCA_034096865.1). Taxonomy (NCBI): domain Eukaryota; kingdom Metazoa; phylum Mollusca; class Gastropoda; order Cycloneritida; family Neritidae; genus Theodoxus; species Theodoxus fluviatilis. The sequence continues at coordinate 23,499 of JAWQFJ010011466.1, forward strand.
ATAGAGGGGACACAAAAGTAATCAGTGATGGGATGTCTAGGACACATGAGGATAGAGGGAAGGAAAGTAATCAGTGATGGGATGTCTAGGACACATGAGGATAGAGGGGACAAAAGTAATCAGTGATGGGATGTCTAGGACACATGAGGATAGAGGGGACAAAAGTAATCAGTGATGGGATGTCTAGGACACATGAGGATAGAGGGGACAAAAGTAATCAGTGATGGGATGTCTAGGACACATGAGGATAGAGGGGACAAAAGTAATCAGTGATGGGATGTCTAGGACACATGAGGATAGAGGGAAGGAAAGTAATCAGTGATGGGATGTCTAGGACACATGAGGATAGAGGGGACAGAAAGTAATCAGTGATGGGATGTCTAGGACACATGAGGATAGAGGGGACGAAAGTAATCAGTGATGGGATGTCTAGGACACATGAGGATAGAGGGGACAAAAGTAATCAGTGATGGGATGTCTAGGACACATGAGGATAGAGGGGACAAAAGTAATCAGTGATGGGATGTCTAGGACACATGAGGATAGAGGGGACAAAAGTAATCAGTGATGGGATGTCTAGGACACATGAGGATAGAGGGGACAAAAGTAATCAGTGATGGGATGTCTAGGACACATGAGGATAGAGGGGACAAAAGTAATCAGTGATGGGATGTCTAGGACACATGAGGATAGAGGGAAGGAAAGTAATCAGTGATGGGATGTCTAGGACACATGAGGATAGAGGGGATGAAAGTAATCAGTGATGGGATGTCTAGGACACATGAGGATAGAGGGGATGAAAGTAATCAGTGATGGGATGTCTAGGACACATGAGGATAGAGGGAAGGAAAGTAATCAGTGATGGGATGTCTAGGACACATGAGGATAGAGGGGACAAAAGTAATCAGTGATGGGATGTCTAGGACACATGAGGATAGAGGGGACAAAAGTAATCAGTGATGGGATGTCTAGGACACATGAGGATAGAGGGAGGAAAGTAATCAGTGATGGGATGTCTAGGACACATGAGGATAGAGGGGACAAAAGTAATCAGTGATGGGATGTCTAGGACACATGAGGATAGAGGGGACAAAAGTAATCAGTGATGGGATGTCTAGGACACATGAGGATAGAGGGAAGGAAAGTAATCAGTGATGGGATGTCTAGGACACATGAGGATAGAGGGGATGACAGTAATCAGTGATGGGATGTCTAGGGCACATGAGGATAGAGGGAAGGAAAGTAATCAGTGATGGGATGTCTAGGACACATGAGGATAGAGGGGACAAAAGTAATCAGTGATGGGATGTCTAGGACACATGAGGATAGAGGGGACAAAAGTAATCAGTGATGGGATGTCTAGGACACATGAGGATAGAGGGGACAAAAGTAATCAGTGATGGGATGTCTAGGACACATGAGGATAGAGGGGACAAAAGTAATCAGTGATGGGATGTCTAGGACACATGAGGATAGAGGGGACAAAAGTAATCAGTGATGGGATGTCTAGGACACATGAGGATAGAGGGGACAAAAGTAATCAGTGATGGGATGTCTAGGACACATGAGGATAGAGGGGACAAAAGTAATCAGTGATGGGATGTCTAGGACACATGAGGATAGAGGGGACAAAAGTAATCAGTGATGGGAAGTCTAGGACACATGAGGATAGAGGGGACAAAAGTAATCAGTGATGGGATGTCTAGGACACATGAGGATAGAGGGGACAAAAGTAATCAGTGATGGGATGTCTAGGACACATGAGGATAGAGGGGACAAAAGTAATCAGTGATGGGATGTCTAGGGCACATGAGGATAGAGGGGACAAAAGTAATCAGTGATGGGATGTCTAGGACACATGAGGATAGAGGGGACAAAAGTAATCAGTGATGGGATGTCTAGGACACATGAGGATAGAGGGGACAAAAGTAATCAGTGATGGGAAGTCTAGGACACATGAGGATAGAGGGGACAAAAGTAATCAGTGATGGGATGTCTAGGACACATGAGGATAGAGTGGACAAAAGTAATCAGTGATGGGATGTCTAGGACACATGAGGATAGAGGGGACAAAAGTAATCAGTGATGGGATGTCTAGGACACATGAGGATAGAGGGGACAAAAGTAATCAGTGATGGGATGTCTAGGACACATGAGGACAGAGGGAGGAAAGTAATCAGTGATGGGATGTCTAGGGCACATGAGGACAGAGGGAGGAAAGTAATCAGTGATGGGATGTCTAGGACACATGAGGATAGAGGGGAGGAAAGTAATCAGTGATGGGATGTCTAGGGCACATGAGGATAGAGGGGACAAAAGTAATCAGTGATGGGATGTCTAGGACACATGAGGATAGAGGGGACAAAAGTAATCAGTGATGGGATGTCTAGGACACATGAGGATAGAGGGGACAAAAGTAATCAGTGATGGGATGTCTAGGACACATGAGGATAGAGGGGACAAAAGTAATCAGTGATGGGATGTCTAGGACACATGAGGATAGAGGGAAGGAAAGTAATCAGTGATGGGATGTCTAGGACACATGAGGATAGAGGGGACAAAAGTAATCAGTGATGGGATGTCTAGGACACATGAGGATAGAGGGGACAAAAGTAATCAGTGATGGGATGTCTAGGACACATGAGGATAGAGGGGACAAAAGTAATCAGTGATGGGATGTCTAGGACACATGAGGATAGAGGGGGTGACAGTAATCAGTGATGGGATGTCTAGGACACATGAGGATAGAGGGGATGACAGTAATCAGTGATGGGATGTCTAGGACACATGAGGATAGAGGGAAGGAAAGTAATCAGTGATGGGATGTCTAGGGCACATGAGGATAGAGGGAAGGAAAGTAATCAGTGATGGGATGTCTAGGACACATGAGGATAGAGGGGGTGACAGTAATCAGTGATGGGATGTCTAGGACACATGAGGATAGAGGGGATGACAGTAATCAGTGATGGGATGTCTAGGACACATGAGGATAGAGGGGATGACAGTAATCAGTGATGGGATGTCTAGGACACATGAGGATAGAGGGGACAAAAGTAATCAGTGATGGGATGTCTAGGACACATGAGGATAGAGGGGACAAAAGTAATCAGTGATGGGATGTCTAGGACACATGAGGATAGAGGGAAGGAAAGTAATCAGTGATGGGATGTCTAGGACACATGAGGATAGAGGGGACAAAAGTAATCAGTGATGGGATGTCTAGGACACATGAGGATAGAGGGGACAAAAGTAATCAGTGATGGGATGTCTAGGACACATGAGGATAGAGGGGATGACAGTAATCAGTGATGGGATGTCTAGGACACATGAGGATAGAGGGGATGACAGTAATCAGTGATGGGATGTCTAGGACACATGAGGATAGAGGGGACAAAAGTAATCAGTGATGGGATGTCTAGGACACATGAGGATAGAGGGGACAAAAGTAATCAGTGATGGGATGTCTAGGACACATGAGGATAGAGGGGATGACAGTAATCAGTGATGGGATGTCTAGGACACATGAGGATAGAGGGGATGACAGTAATCAGTGATGGGATGTCTAGGACACATGAGGATAGAGGGGACAAAAGTAATCAGTGATGGGATGTCTAGGACACATGAGGATAGAGGGGATGACAGTAATCAGTGATGGGATGTCTAGGACACATGAGGATAGAGGGGACAAAAGTAATCAGTGATGGGATGTCTAGGGCACATGAGGATAGAGGGGACAAAAGTAATCAGTGATGGGATGTCTAGGACACATGAGGATAGAGGGGACAAAAGTAATCAGTGATGGGATGTCTAGGTCACATGAGGATAGAGGGAAGGAAAGTAATCAGTGATGGGATGTCTAGGACACATGAGGATAGAGGGGACAAAAGTAATCAGTGATGGGATGTCTAGGACACATGAGGATAGAGGGAAGGAAAGTAATCAGTGATGGGATGTCTAGGACACATGAGGATAGAGGGGACAAAAGTAATCAGTGATGGGATGTCTAGGACACATGAGGATAGAGGGGACAAAAGTAATCAGTGATGGGATGTCTAGGACACATGAGGATAGAGGGGACAAAAGTAATCAGTGATGGGATGTCTAGGACACATGAGGATAGAGGGAAGGAAAGTAATCAGTGATGGGATGTCTAGGACACATGAGGATAGAGGGGACAAAAGTAATCAGTGATGGGATGTCTAGGACACATGAGGATAGAGGGAAGGAAAGTAATCAGTGATGGGATGTCTAGGACACATGAGGATAGAGGGGACAAAAGTAATCAGTGATGGGATGTCTAGGACACATGAGGATAGAGGGGACAAAAGTAATCAGTGATGGGATGTCTAGGACACATGAGGATAGAGGGGACAAAAGTAATCAGTGATGGGATGTTTAGGGCACATGAGGATAGAGGGAAGGAAAGTAATCAGTGATGGGATGTCTATGACACATGAGGATAGAGGGGACAAAAGTAATCAGTGATGGGATGTCTAGGGCACATGAGGATAGAGGGGGTGACAGTAATCAGTGATGGGATGTCTAGGACACATGAGGATAGAGGGGACAAAAGTAATCAGTGATGGGATGTCTAGGACACATGAGGATAGAGGGGACAAAAGTAATCAGTGATGGGATGTCTAGGACACATGAGGATAGAGGAGACAAAAGTAATCAGTGATGGGATGTCTAGGACACATGAGGATAGAGGGGACAAAAGTAATCAGTGATGGGATGTTTAGGACACATGAGGATAGAGGGGACAAAAGTAATCAGTGATGGGATGTCTAGGACACATGAGGATAGAGGGGATGACAGTAATCAGTGATGGGATGTCTAGGACACATGAGGATAGAGGGAAGGAAAGTAATCAGTGATGGGATGTCTAGGGCACATGAGGATAGAGGGGGTGACAGTAATCAGTGATGGGATGTCTAGGACACATGAGGATAGAGGGGGTGACAGTAATCAGTGATGGGATGTCTAGGACACATGAGGATAGAGGGGACAAAAGTAATCAGTGATGGGATGTCTAGGACACATGAGGATAGAGGGGACAAAAGTAATCAGTGATGGGATGTCTAGGACACATGAGGATAGAGAGGACAAAAGTAATCAGTGATGGGATGTCTAGGACACATGAGGATAGAGGGGACAAAAGTAATCAGTGATGGGATGTCTAGGACACATGAGGATAGAGGGGACAAAAGTAATCAGTGATGGGATGTCTAGGACACATGAGGATAGAGGGGACAAAAGTAATCAGTGATGGGATGTCTAGGACACATGAGGATAGAGGGGACAAAAGTAATCAGTGATGGGATGTCTAGGACACATGAGGATAGAGGGAAGGAAAGTAATCAGTGATGGGATGTCTAGGACACATGAGGATAGAGGGGACAAAAGTAATCAGTGATGGGATGTCTAGGACACATGAGGATAGAGGGGACAAAAGTAATCAGTGATGGGATGTCTAGGACACATGAGGATAGAGGGAAGGAAAGTAATCAGTGATGGGATGTCTAGGACACATGAGGATAGAGGGGACAAAAGTAATCAGTGATGGGATGTCTAGGACACATGAGGATAGAGGGGACAAAAGTAATCAGTGATGGGATGTCTAGGACACATGAGGATAGAGGGGACAAAAGTAATCAGTGATGGGATGTCTAGGACACATGAGGATAGAGGGGACAAAAGTAATCAGTGATGGGATGTCTAGGACACATGAGGATAGAGGGAAGGAAAGTAATCAGTGATGGGATGTCTAGGACACATGAGGATAGAGGGGACAAAAGTAATCAGTGATGGGATGTCTAGGGCACATGAGGATAGAGGGAAGGAAAGTAATCAGTGATGGGATGTCTAGGACACATGAGGATAGAGGGGACAAAAGTAATCAGTGATGGGATGTCTAGGACACATGAGGATAGAGGGGACAAAAGTAATCAGTGATGGGATGTCTAGGACACATGAGGATAGAGGGGACAAAAGTAATCAGTGATGGGATGTCTAGGACACATGAGGATAGAGGGGACAAAAGTAATCAGTGATGGGATGTCTAGGACACATGAGGATAGAGGGGACAAAAGTAATCAGTGATGGGATGTCTAGGTCACATGAGGATAGAGGGGACAAAAGTAATCAGTGATGGGATGTCTAGGACACATGAGGATAGAGGGGACAAAAGTAATCAGTGATGGGATGTCTAGGACACATGAGGATAGAGGGGACAAAAGTGATCAGTGATGGGATGTCTAGGACACATGAGGATAGAGGGAAGGAAAGTAATCAGTGATGGGATGTCTAGGTCACATGAGGATAGAGGGGACAAAAGTAATCAGTGATGGGATGTCTAGGACACATGAGGATAGAGGGAAGGAAAGTAATCAGTGATGGGATGTCTAGGACACATGAGGATAGAGGGGACAAAAGTAATCAGTGATGGGATGTCTAGGACACATGAGGATAGAGGGGACAAAAGTAATCAGTGATGGGATGTCTAGGACACATGAGGATAGAGGGGACAAAAGTAATCAGTGATGGGATGTCTAGGACACATGAGGATAGAGGGGACAAAAGTAATCAGTGATGGGATGTCTAGGACACATGAGGATAGAGGGAAGGAAAGTAATCAGTGATGGGATGTCTAGGACACATGAGGATAGAGGGAAGGAAAGTAATCAGTGATGGGATGTCTAGGACACATGAGGATAGAGGGGATGATAGTGATCAGTGATGGGATGTCTAGGGCACATGAGGATAGAGGGGAGGAAAGTAATCAGTGATGGGATGTCTAGGACACATGAGGATAGAGGGGACAAAAGTAATCAGTGATGGGATGTCTAGGACACATGAGGATAGAGGGAAGGAAAGTAATCAGTGATGGGATGTCTAGGACACATGAGGATAGAGGGGACAAAAGTAATCAGTGATGGGATGTCTAGGACACATGAGGATAGAGGGAAGGAAAGTAATCAGTGATGGGATGTCTAGGACACATGAGGATAGAGGGAAGGAAAGTAATCAGTGATGGGATGTCTAGGACACATGAGGATAGAGGGGACAAAAGTAATCAGTGATGGGATGTCTAGGACACATGAGGATAGAGGGAAGGAAAGTAATCAGTGATGGGATGTCTAGGACACATGAGGATAGAGGGGACAAAAGTAATCAGTGATGGGATGTCTAGGACACATGAGGATAGAGGGGATGAAAGTAATCAGTGATGGGATGTCTAGGACACATGAGGATAGAGGGGACAAAAGTAATCAGTGATGGGATGACTCTCATTCATTATAGAGTGGGTTATATCTGCAGTAAACCGTATGCTCTTGCGGATGGGGTTCTGGCCAGGTCGAGGTACGCTTATCGCCAGAATGTTGCGTGTGTTGAAAGGACAGTCATAACTGAAAGTACTCACGAATCCGAACTGATACTAACCATTTGAGTGTACCCCTGTCGCATTTTATTATTTCACTTCAGGTCTAAGGTTTACCCCCAACTAGTGAGAACCCTGAGATACGCGCCTCCAATCCGACATGTACTTGAGCTTTTTTGGTGCCCCTCAATCCGACTCCTAGAAGTAGGGGCTGCGCTTAACTTGACATCCCATTCATGATTACTTTTCGTCCACTCTATCCTCATGTGCCCTAGACATCCCATCACTGATTAATGTCATCCCCTCTATCCTCATGTGTCCTAGACATCCCATCACTGATTACTTTCATCCCCTCTATCCTCATGTGTCCTAGACATCCCATCACTGATTACTTTCCTCCCTCTATCCTCATGTGTCCTAGACATCCCATCACTGATTACTTTTGTCCCCTCTATCCTCATGTGTCCTAGACATCCCATCACTGATTACTTTCCTTCCCTCTATCCTCATGTGTCCTAGACATCCCATCACTGATTACTTTTGTCCCCTCTATCCTCATGTGTCCTAGACATCCCATCACTGATTACTTTTGTCCCCTCTATCCTCATGTGTCCTAGACATCCCATCACTGATTACTTTTCTCCCTCTATCCTCATGTGTCCTAGACATCCCATCACTGATTACTTTCCTTCCCTCTATCCTCATGTGTCCTAGACATCCCATCACTGATTACTTTTGTCCCCTCTATCCTCATGTGTCCTAGACATCCCATCACTGATTACTTTTGTCCCCTCTATCCTCATGTGTCCTAGACATCCCATCACTGATTACTTTTGTCCCCTCTATCCTCATGTGTCCTAGACATCCCATCACTGATTACTTTTGTCCCCTCTATCCTCATGTGTCCTAGACATCCCATCACTGATTACTTTTGTCCCTCTATCCTCATGTGTCCTAGACATCCCATCACTGATTACTTTTGTCCCCTCTATCCTCATGTGTCCTAGACATCCCATCACTGATTACTTTTGTCCCCTCTATCCTCATGTGTCCTAGACATCCCATCACTGATTACTTTTGTCCCCTCTATCCTCATGTGTCCTAGACATCCCATCACTGATTACTTTCCTCCCCTCTATCCTCATGTGTCCTAGACATCCCATCACTGATTACTGTCACCCCCTCTATCCTCATGTGTCCTAGACATCCCATCACTGATTACTTGCCCCCCTCTATCCTCATGTGTCCTAGACATCCCATCACTGATTACTTTCCTCCCTCTATCCTCATGTGTCCTAGACATCCCATCACTGATTACTTTTGTCCCCTCTATCCTCATGTGTCCTAGACATCCCATCACTGATTACTTTTGTCCCCTCTATCCTCATGTGTCCTAGACATCCCATCACTGATTACTTTTGTCCCCTCTATCCTCATGTGTCCTAGACATCCCATCACTGATTACTTTTGTCCCCTCTATCCTCATGTGTCCTAGACATCCCATCACTGATTACTTTTGTCCCCTCTATCCTCATGTGTCCTAGACATCCCATCACTGATTACTTTCTTCCCCTCTATCCTCATGTGTCCTAGACATCCCATCACTGATTACTTTTGTCCCCTCTATCCTCATGTGTCCTAGACATCCCATCACTGATTACTTTCCTTCCCTCTATCCTCATGTGTCCTAGACATCCCATCACTGATTACTTTCCTCCCTCTGTCCTCATGTGCCCTAGACATCCCATCACTGATTACTTT
>JAWQFJ010011468.1:0-12823 GCA_034096865.1 Theodoxus fluviatilis
CTGTCTGTCCATCCATCTATCCATCCATCCAAGTGTCCATCTGTGTGTCCATCTGTCTGTCCATCCATTTGTCCATTCATCCATCATGTGTCCATCCATTTGTCCATCCATCTGTCCATCCATGTGTTCATCTGTCTTTCCATTCATTTGTCCATCCATCCATGTGTCCATCTGGCAGTCCATCCATCCATCCTTGCATCCATCTGTATGTCCATCCATTTGTCCATCTGTCCAACCATGAATCCATCTGTTCATCCATCCATGTGTCCATCTGTCTGTCAATCCATCCATCCATCCGTGTGTCCATGTATCCATTCATCCATCCATCCATCCGTGTGTCCATGCATCCATCCATCTGTTCTCCATCCATCAACCCTCTCATCAATCCATACAGCCATCCATATATCCATCCATGCATCCAAGAATCCATCCATCCATCCTCTCACCTACCCTCTCATCCATTCATCCACCCATTCTCTCACCAACCGACCCATCCATCCATCCACTCTCACTCACCCATCCATCCATCCACCCATCTATTCACTCTCTTAACCACCCACCTACCCATCCATCTGTCAGTTCATCCATCTATCCCTCTGTTCATCCATCTGTCAGTTCATCCATCTATCCCTCTGTTCATCCATCTGTCAGTTCATCCATCTATCCCTCTGTTCATCCTCTCATGCAGGAGGTCCCTGACCTTGCAGATGTCCAGCAGTCCAAGACGTGCTGCCAGAAAGATGGGGGCGTGGTCCTGACTGCCGATGTTGACATCGCATCCCGCCTCCACCAGCCTCTGTACCATCCTGGCGCTGCGAGTCTTGATGGCCAGGTACAGAGGCGTGATGCCCACGTTGTCATAGACCTGCAACGCGTGGGATGCAGTGCTAGGCTTAGTGGGCTGCAGTTACAAGTGTGGGCTGGAACACAGTTTTCTATATTGGGCCAACATATCTGTAGGTGTGTGGAGGTGTCAGTGTGTTCATGAGTGTGTGTGTGTGTGTGTGTTCATATGTGGGTGTGTGTTCATATGTGAGTTGGTGTTCATGTGTGTGTGTGTGTTCATATGTGTGTGATTTATGTGTTCAAATGTGAGTGGGTGTTTATGCGTGTGTGCGTGTGTTCATATGTGGGTGTGTGTTCATATGTGAGTGGGTGTTCATGTGTGTGTGTTCATATGTGGGTGTGTGTTCATATGAGAGTGGGTGTTCATGTGTGTGTGTGTTCATATGTGGGTGTGTGTTCATATGTGAGTTGGTGTTCATGTGTGTGTGTGTGTTCATATGTGTGTGATTTATGTGTGCATGTGTGTGTGCATGAGGGCATTTGCACATATGAGTGTACATGTGTTTGTGTGTGTGCACATGTGTGTGTGTGCACATATGTGTGTTTGCATATGTATGCGTGTGTGCACATGTGTGTGTGTGCACATGTGTAAGTGTGTGTATGTGTGTGCACATGTGTGTGTATGTGTGTGCACTTGTATATGTGTGAGTGCATGAGCATGCATGTGCATGCATTTGTGTGCAAGTTGAAGGTGGTTGTGTTAGTGTGTATGTGTTTGTGTCTGTATGTATTTGTGTGTGTGTATGTTTGTGTGTGTTCATGTAAATGTGCATGTGAGGGAGTGTCTGTTGTCATATGTGCTTATGTGCATGTGTGTGTGCATGTGTATAAAATGTATGCATATTTGCATGCATGCATTTAGTAGTGTGTGTGAGTAAGAGAGAGAGAGAGAGAGAGAGAGAGAGAGAGAGAGAGAGAGAGAGAGAGAGAGAGAGAGAGAGAGAGAGAGAGAGACAACATGTATAAAATAGTGCATGAGAAAATGGTGCTTGAAAATGTGTATGTGTGTGTATGCATATACAATCTTGTTGTTGGAACACACACAATCATATCCTAGTTTACAAATCTTAAAAAGATTTTACATCAAATCACATACTTCTGCCATAGCTCCTTCACAATTCTTTCACACTTTATTTCACTGCCTTCTCATTCCTTTCCAAGGTTTTACCAGTTATTCACTTTGACCCCGAAAATCTGTGCTCACCTGCACATCAGCACCATGCTGCAGAAGCAGGTTGACTGCTTCCAGGGAGCAGTTCTCCACGGCAACGTGCAGTGCCGTGTACCTGCTGCTCTGACTCGGCTGGTTCACGTCAGCATTATGCTGCAAGAGCAGCGCACACAGGGGCATGGTGGAGGAGCGTATAGCACAGATCAGTGCTGTCTCCCCTGCATCGTTGCACTCATTGATCCGACAGATCCTTCCAGGGGTCACTTTGGGATGGAGAGGAAACTTGGGTACAGGTTTGTATTCTACATTGCAAGCGCCTGCTGCGTCAGAGTCAGAGTCGTCAAATTCCGGGCGTTTCATCTCCTCTCTCTCCACATCTTTCAGAGTCATGGATTTCAAGTCACTGTCACTCAAAGATCGCTTGTGTTTCTTCCATAGGCTTCTGGCAGTGCTGGGTGTATCTGATATTTCAAAGGTAAAAAAATCTTTTTCCCGTTCTTTCCAGCACAAGCTGCATGTTTCTGTTGCCTTGTCCTGCAAAAGGAAGACGAGAAAACGCTTTCAATGTAAACTTATCTGGCACCATCTGCAAAAAAGCAAAACAGCAAATTTTAAAATGATTTCTGAAATAATCTTGACACTATGCCAAAATGTGATGCTTCTCTCCAAAAGCAAAAATCAACCAACTCCTCCTCCTCCTCTTTCTTTTTCCTCTTCCAGCTCCCTTCTCCACCTCAAGCATTTCACAGCATGCCAAAAAATCACAGCAATGAGGAGCAATGTGACAGATGAGGGTCACGGCTGACGGATAGAGATCCGTTTTACGCACAAATGAATGAGCACATTTCAATCATTACATAAGTGGGCACATTTTAAGCACAAGAGTTTTCAAGCACTTAGTGAATGGAGAAAATTCAGGTACAAGCAAAATGGCAACATTTAATGTGCAAACCAATTACAGACATTCCAAGCACAAACTGAATCAAAAATATTCCAAGCCAAAGTTAATATGGACTTCTCAAGCACAAAGTGAATGGAAAAACTTTTCAAGCACACACTGAATGGATAGGTTTCAAGAAGAACTCAATGGTGAAGTTTTGAGTAGCTCAGTCTAGGCAGTAGCTGTACGCAGGCTTGTCACAGCGCACCTATGGAGTAATTTGCAACAACTACCATTACTCCATGACTCACAGCACTGCCCCGAGTTGACAGGAGAGAATGTTCCCAAAAATAATTTCAGAGCATATCTGATATCATCGAGGGATCATGATGGTTGTCATCACCGTGATATAAATTAGATGGCCAGCCCACAGAAAGTTTATGTCTAGAGCTGTATGTGTTCAGTTCCATTGTTTGAGCTGGCAAGACTTCCTCAAGCCCAGCCACAAAGACGAGTGGCATCAACACCACCACCACTACCACCACCACCACCACCACCACAACCATCACAACCATCACCACCACAACCATCACCATTGGTGCACCACTACCATCACCACCACTACCACCATCACCACCACTACCACTGCCATCACTACCACCACCACCACCACTACCACCACCACTGCCACCACCACCACTACCACCACCACTGCCATCACCACCACTACCACTGCCATCACTACCATCATCACCAAGACCATCACTATCACCACAACCATCACAATTGGTGCACCACCATCACCATCACTACCACCACCATCAACATCATCACTACCACCACCATCACCACCACTACAATCACCACCACCGCCATCATCACCACCACAACCATCACCACCACCATCATCACTACCACCACCATCAACATCACCATCACTACGGTCATCACAGTCACACCATCACCACCACCATCAACATCATCACCACCACCAACATCACTACCACCACCATCAACATCACCATCATCATCACCACCACCATCACCATCACTACGGTCATCACTACCACCATCACCATCGCCACCACCATCACCACCACCACCACCATCACTACGGTCATCACTACCACCATCACCATCGCCACCACCATCATCACCACCACCAACATCACTACCACCACCATCAACATCACCATCATCATCACCACCACCACCACCATCACTACCACCATCATCAACATCACTGCCACCACCATCAACATTACTGCCACCACCACCAACATCACCACCACCATCAACATCACCACCATCACCACCACCACCACTATCAACATCACCATCATCATCACCACCACCATCACCATCACCACCAACATCACTACCATTAACATCACTACCACCACCATCACCACCACCACCACTTGCACCACCATCAACATCACCATCAACATCACCACCACCACCACCATCACCACCACCAACGAGACCACCACCACCATCAGCATCACCACCAATATTACTGAATGGAGAAGTTCAAAACACAAACCCCATCCTTTAAATGGAGCAAGCGGGTGACAAAACCGTGGAGGCCGAGGTAGGAAGCCAGGGTGAGGGGCGTCCAGAACCCGTCCCCTTTGGCGTTGATGTCCGACACATCCTCCAGCAGCCGGTAGAGAACGTCCAGCCTTTTGCCATTGCGGATGGCCTGGATCAGCTGCAGTTCAGAACTGACGGGGCTCAGCTGAGGACGTTGGGGAAAGGGTCTGCCTTTGTTCAAAAGGATGTAATCCATTGACTGATGCTGATAGGCGATGAAGCAACACCCTGTGTCACACAGAAGAAATGCAGCGCTCACAGTGAGAAAGTCGGTCAATAAGGCATTTGTCGGTCAAGGTATTGATATTACATAGTGACATCACCCAGATCCGAGACTCAAAGTAATTGACTCTTTATTGATCATTGGACCACTTAATCATTTACTGGCACCCAAGGCCTTTCCCCACCCCCTACCCCCCAAAAAATTTGCAGTTAAGGAAACACACTACCAAAAAAATGAAAGAAGGGTTGGTGGATAGGCCAAACTTATGTTTATTTCAAAAGGAGGCCAGATTGAGACTGCGCACATTTGTGTGTGTATGTGTGTTTAAGAAACGCTTAAGGCAGATTCATCAAAATGTTCAAAATCATATCAAAAGTTTCCTTTAGTTGAAAATGCTTTTTAAGAAATACTTAAATAGTGCTCATAGACAAGATGGGACAGCACAAAGCTTGTTGTTTAAACTTTGATTTTTTTTTCCTTTTTTCTTTTCATGTTCAAAAAAACTTTAGGGTTGGCAGGAGAAAATTGGGTGGGTCGGGTTATCATAATGACAGCTTTTTTCTTTTCCTACTGACGAGCACAGTGACAACATACACAGTGAGTGAGGTGACAACATACAATCACATGAATCTTAGAAGGCAGGAATTATTTATTGATGGTCATGGATAGCCACTCCATTGCCCTACATTTTCACACCATTGACCTAGTTCCTGGATGCTCGTACAAAAAAGTAAATTAACGCAAGGCAGTTTGGGGTCAATGCCCCATTTTCACACAAAGGTTTTCTGCGTCAAAAACACGTGCAAATCAAATAATTTTGACTGTACTCACTCCTGGCAAGTGTGTTCTAGCCACACAGTCGGTCAAAACTTCAGTTGAAATCATGCAGCGGCTAAGAGAAGACCAAAGATGGGTCGGAGTCGGACTGCTACAGACCGGAAGTACGCAGGTGAACGTGGCAAGACACCTTGGTGTTTCACAGTCTGTCATCAGCAGACTGTGGAACCGTTACCGTAATACCGGAGAAGTTGTCAACAGGCCTAGAAGTGGGCGACCAAGAATAACCACCCGTCGTCAAGACTTGATCATCACCAATCATGCTCAACAAAACAACACCCAAAGTGCTACCCGGTTGAGACAACACCTCCAATGGGTAGCAGGGGTTCAAGTCTCCGCCCAGACCATCCGAAACCGGTTGCACGACGCTCAGGTGAACGCCTTTAGACCGAGGATAGTGTTGCCTCTCACACCACGCCATCGCCAAGCAAGAAGCGCCTGGTGCCGCATCCACCAACGATGGACCAGGCGCCAATGGGGTGACGTGATGTTTTTCGGACGAATCGAGGTTTGAGCTGGACTTCAACGATGGCCGGGTGCGGGTTTGGAGGCATCGTGGAGACCGTTATCATCCGGACAACATGATTGCTCACCACCGCTTTGGACGGGGCAGCGTTATGGTGTGGGGTGGCATCACCAGCACTGGCAGAACGCCCCTTCATGTGTGCCAGGGCAACGTCAATGGTGTCTACTACCGGGACAACATCATTGATTCACTTGTTGTGCCCTTTGCACGCCGCCATGGGCCGGGATTCATCTTGCAGGACGACAATGCCCCAGCTCATCGAGCAAATGTCGTCAGGAATCACCAGCAAAGACGGCAGATAAATTCCCTGCCATGGCCATCGATGTCCCCCGACCTGTCCCCTATTGAAAACTGTGGGACTTTCTGGGGAGACGTCTCCTGATGTCGTTCCAGCTCCCCAGAACCTTCAGCAGCTGACCCTTGTCCTTCAGCAGGAATGGGCTGCAATTCCTCAAGCAAACATCAGGCAGCACATCAACAGCATGAGGAGGCGCTGCACAGCCTGTTTGACCGTTAACGGAGGCCCAACCCGTTACTAGAGACTTTCAGAACTTTTGTTATTTTTGAAATGTCACCCTGCTTTGAGGGGAAGCGTGTAAAAAGTCACGTGACTAATTTTGTTGTTGATTTTTGCTTTGAAAATGTTGTTAACATGCTGTTGCATCCATAATGAAATAAAGCAAGTCTCTGATTATAAACGGAATTTGGTTATAGTCTCATTTATATCAATATCCTCTACTTTTTTTGAACACTGTACACAGTGACAACATACACAGTGACAACATACACAGTGACAACATACACACTGACAACATACACACTGACAACATACACACTGACAACATACACACTGACAACATACACAGTGACAACATACACAGTGACAACATACACAGTGACAACATACACAGTGACAACATACACAGTGACAACATACACAGTGACAACATACACAGTGACAACATACACAGTGACAACATACACAGTGACAACATACACAGTGACAACATACACACTGACAACATACACACTGACAACATACACACTGACAACATACACACTGACAACATACACACTGACAACATACACAGTGACAACATACACAGTGACAACATACAGTGACAACATACACAGTGACAACATACACAGTGACAACATACACAGTGACAACATACACAGTGACAACATACACAGCGACAACATACACAGCGACAACATACACAGTGACAACATACACAGTGACAACATACACAGTGACAACATACACAGTGCAACATACACAGTGCAACATTACACAGTGACAACATACACAGTGACAACATACACAGTGACAACATACACAGTGACAACATACACAGTGACAACATACACAGTGACAACATACACAGTGACAACATACACAGTGACAACATACACAGTGACAACATACACAGTGCCAACATGCACATTGACAACATACATACACAGTGACAACATACACAGTGACAACATACACAGTGACAACATACACAGTGACAACATACACAGTGACAACATACACAGTGACAACATACACAGTGCAACATACACAGTGCAACATTATACAGTGACAACATACACAGTGACAACATACACAGTGACAACATACACAGTGACAAAATACCCAGTGACAACATACACAGTGACAACATACACAGTGACAACATACACAGTGACAACATACACAGTGACAACATACACAGTGACAACATACACAGTGACAACATACAGTGACAACATACACAGTGACAACATACACAGTGACAACATACACAGTGACAACATACACAGTGACAACATACACAGTGACAACATACACAGTGACAACATACACAGTGACAACATACACAGTGACAACATACACAGTGACAACATACACAGTGACAACATACACAGTGACAACATACACAGTGACAACATACACAGTGACAACATACACAGTGACAACATACACAGTGACAACATACACAGTGACAACATACAGTGACAACATACACAGTGACAACATACACAGTGACAACATACACAGTGACAACATACACAGTGACAACATACACAGTGACAACATACACAGTGACAACATACAGTGACAACATACACAGTGACAACATACACAGTGACAACATACACAGTGACAACATACACAGTGACAACATACACAGTGAGTGAGGTGCCAGCACCACCTGCTCTCTCTGGGAAGTTTTCCACAAACAAAAATAGTAGTGGCTATGGAAACCCGGCTGATCCTATATTTTCTGCTGACCCTAAACTGTTTTCTATTGTGAAATTTTTTAATTTTTTGTTAATCGACAGTAACCAACAAATTATGTGCTGTCCCATCTTCCCTGCCCTACAAGCACTTTAGGAATCCAGTATCTATTCTTTAAAAGTTTTTTCAACAAGAGAAAAAAAATGATTTATGTTTAAACTGGCTTCTTTTAATATTTTTTTTAAGTTCAGGTGGACCTACCGATCCTATTTTTGTGGTTAATGTTATTGTAACCCGTCACAACTATTGTTTCATTTGGTCTAAAACGGCTGCATCATGGGTTGATCATACCAAAGATCTTTGATCACAGTACCATCTGCCACCACTTTCCTCACACAAACAAGGTTTCAGTCCAGGGTGGGGAGAAGCAATGAAAGGGAAGCACCTTGCCCCCCGCAAATGCAACCCAAAGATCTAGGCAGCTCTGAATGCCATTAGACACCAAACAACCCTGTAAAGTTGTAGTTTGGTGACCAGACTGATTCTTTTTTTTCTGTTG
Source organism: Theodoxus fluviatilis (assembly GCA_034096865.1). Taxonomy (NCBI): domain Eukaryota; kingdom Metazoa; phylum Mollusca; class Gastropoda; order Cycloneritida; family Neritidae; genus Theodoxus; species Theodoxus fluviatilis. The sequence continues at coordinate 8,866 of JAWQFJ010011468.1, forward strand.
ACCACAAACTTTTCTTTCAATCAATTCAAAAAGAAATCTATGGTAATAAATTGTGTGCTGTCCAATCTTCTCTGCCCGGTGAGCACCCGGGGAATCCACTATTCAAGTAAAAATACAGTAGTCGCCGCTTATTAAAAACACATTGGGACCGAACAATAGTGATTTTAATAAGCGGCGTTTTTATTAACTGTTTGCGTGTTGAACATGCCCATCAGTAACGATGTAAATCCGGACCGGACAAACTGTTTTTAAAAAACGGCTGTTTTTATTAACTGCATGTTTTATAAGCGGCGACTACTGTATCAGTTTATTTAGCAAATGAGAAAATGTGATCTATCTTCAATCTGGCCTCTTTCATGAAAAAAAGAATACTACAACCCTTTTTTTCTCCATGTTACCAAAACCACAACTATTTTTTCTTTTTAGCCTTAGTGCTCTCCCCAAGCAACTGCGGGTGAGTACTCGCTAAACACTGGGACAAAACCCCCTGTGAAGGTTTTGGTAAAAATGTGGAATCCAAACATACAGTTTCCTCCTGCTGGTGGCAAGCTGTACAGCAACAGGTTACACGCATGAAGTTTTGTTTGGACCATCAGTATCACAGCTTATTGCATAAAGTTCTTCAAATGAGAATGTTCAATGCTGTATACTTTTGAACTAAAAACATCACATGGTTTAAGAAGTCTGCTCACAACATGGCTTGTATGTTTTCCATACTTGTGTTTTCCCTTTCTGGGTCTGTGTTCCTGTTTTCCCCCATTTTTTCCTTCCATCAGCTCCCATTTCTGTTCTCTTTTTCTTGCGTCTTGTGTTTTATTTTGAGGATGTGTGTGTGTATGTGTGTGTGTGTGTGTGTGTGTGTGTGTGTGTGTGTGTGTCAGTGTGTGTGTGTGTGTGTGTGTAGCTCATGTGTGCTTGTCAGTCTGTCCTTCATTTTCTGCTAAAGTACATGTATGTGTGTGTGCATTTCTATGCACAAGTATTGCTATTCTTAAAAAACTCTAAAGAAACGGAATAATTAGAGGGTGGAGCATACATAAGATAACTAATATCGAATGTCTGTATAGGAGGCAGAGAGATAATTACTTTGAACCCTTTCTAGCGTTCCTTTTGCCTTTCGATTGCTGCTCAAACTTTTGATTGTATGCGTTTCGGTAGCATCACCGTTTCTTCTGAGAAGATTAATTTGCGCAGTTGAACTGCGATCTAACTTTTCCCTGTATAGTCTGGTCTCAATGAGATGTTTTTGTCTGCATACTTTCTCCATGGTACAGCATAGTAGCAGCCCATTTAATCAACTGTATAGTCTTAACTGATAATGAAGAAATATTTATTTTAACACGATGTTAATTTAATGTACATATAGTACACTATATGCTGACAAATTTTTTGAAATAAAAAAGGGTATTTACAGAAGAATAAAAATTACTTTGAAACTGCTGCAGTTGACTATGTACTCTAGGATATCTGGGGAGAAGCAGCTGATACTATCTGACTGACCTCATACACCTATCACGAGGTCAAGAACCTTGCACTCAAGATACGCAACACACCTCTAGTACTAAGAATTGCCCATCGGGGACAGTTTTCCCACTTATCTTTCTCCTCACAGCGATTACATCATTACGGTGACTTCACTGCATCACGATTTCCTGTGATGCAGCATTGCGTTCTAAAGCAAAATCCAAGCAGTTTCCCTAACAAATAACGACATTTTCCCCAAACGCGCACAAGAAAACTCTCGCCCTCGAGAGAAGTTTTCTGATCAGCTTAGCCAAGGAGCTTAGTTAGACTTAGAGGAGGGATTAGAATCATTAGTTATACCGTTTATACCAATGTGACGAATGATTGAATGTGTCTTTTCAACCGGAATGTTTACAGACCAGCTTTTCCCTGTTCAAAGACACCTACAGTTATTTGTGTAAACGCATAACTGTATTCTCATCTCAGACATAAAGACGTAAAGAGTATAGCGACAACTTATTTTCTTAAAGCAAAAACTTGCACAGACCTCACAGAAACGTATCGTTGTTTGGAATCCTTGAGTGAAAGCTCAAGGGACGCTACTCTGCTTCAAATAGCAGCCGACACATTTTAGCGATGCGTTGACAGGATAAGAAAGAAAACAATGGCGAGTACCAAATCTTCTAAATTAAAAGCACATATTCTTTCATCAGTTTTCCAGAACTTATAAGTTAAGGAAAGCGTTCATTGCCGACAAAAAGTCCAATTCAGATACAGCTTCCAGCGTGTCGGTCACTCAGTGCATTAGCAGCATCCCTACATTTTTCTTTTTCGTGCATTTTCTAATCTGCAGGGGGTAATGGGCGGGTATTATGTTAAACCGAAGAAATGACATGTATCTGAAGACGATGCATCGACATTTGGGCGAGTGAATACACTTCATGTGACATCACAGCATGAATCATCGTCGCATGCATTACCTACTTCACCTCTACGCATGCGCTGACGTTGTTCTTATACGGGGCATTTCGGAGCAATATGGCGCCCATCGGAGGAAGGGATGAGAGGATGGGCTCAGTTGCAGGAGACGATAATTCTCCCGAGGAAGCACAGAATTTATGGCAAGTAACACTGTTCCTCTGTTTTAGCTCCTGTGCACATATCGGTACAGGACACAGATGAGACCTGCTTCCAAGTGCCCTTGTGATTTCCTTGTTTTCGACCTGTTCTTCAGTCTCAGAGTCAGACTCAGAGTCAGACCACGTCTTTCGGCTCTGCATCTAATAATTCTGAATAATTCACAACACCAGACTGGCCAAGAGTCTAACAGATTGCCACCTGTCTACGCAATTTTAGGACCAGTACTATTAAATCTGCTCATGTTGCCTTTTAGTCAATTGCAAACAAAGTAGTAGGCGTTCGATGCGAAGGATTCTTCTCGTCTGCCGGGTTTGTCAACGAAACTTGTTCAGCCGGTGACTAGTCACCTGCAGAAGGAATTTTTGTTGTTTTACCTCTGGGTCGTTAACCTATCGTTGGCATTAGTCCTCGAAGTTACTCTGCAGTGTTGAAGTGCTGGTTGTTGGAAGTGCTGGTTGGAATGGAAGTCTTATTGACAGGAGGGAAATTAAGACTTAAGTCTTAACGCAGATGGATTCGTGCAGAAGTGGAGTGGGGAGAGGGAATTTCAGTAGCAGGAACTCATTTTCTACGTTCCTAGGGGGAATCTGTGATTTGTGCAGACATGTGGACTGTAGACACTCGAAGATTTGCCATCGATACAAGTTGCATAATCATATTCTGATATTGATTGGAGTCTGCAACAGTAGAGCTGGCTTTAGGGCTAAGGTCGTTCTGTCGCGGTCTTGAATTTGACATCTGTAGCCAGTCTAATGTGGGAGCCGAGTAGCATTCAGCAATCTGGTATAAATAGCCATGGCATCATTCGCATGATAGGGGCCTGCTCATACACTGAAATGCCTTGCGTGTCAAAGTGACCCTCTACTACTCCCACTCACACCTCTGGTTCTTGACCCTACGAAGCGGTGAGCCCCGTCACTCATGACTGCTGCCCATTTCTTCTTTGGTCTTGATTTTATAAACACCCCATTAGTGCTGACCTGCTGAGCAAAGCAAATGTGCAAACGTCCTCCTGCCAACTGTCATATGACTAGAATGTTGGTGCCTAAATATGTGGATGCAGTATATGAATTTCATTTCTGGCTGTTTCTACAGAAATGGCAGAATCATGAAGTTGTATTTTTATGCTGCAAGTGAACTGGCGATAATCTTTGATACCCTGCCAAAGCATACTTCTTCATTGTCTGCTGCACAATGCTTGTTATCATGCTGCCAGTTGAGTAATTTTCTGCATCTGCCACCCCTTACTTGTTCCCCTTGGGCCAATCTAGAGATCATTCACTTAGTGTAAGCTGGGGTCATGCTTACTATGAGCACACAGGGTTCTGCCTTGTTTGACACCCACTGTTTACAT
>JAWQFJ010011469.1:0-12779 GCA_034096865.1 Theodoxus fluviatilis
GTTTCTGTCTGTTCATTCATCTATCCATCCATCCAAGTGTCCATCTGTGTGTCCATCTGTCTGTCCATCCATTTGTCCATTCATCCATCATGTGTCCATCCATTTGTCCATCCATCTGTCCATCCATGTGTTGATCTGTCTTTCCATCCGTTTGTCCATCCATCCATGTGTCCATCTGGCAGTCCATCCATCCATCCTTGCATCCATCTGTATGTCCATCCATTTGTCCATCTGTCCAACCATGAATCCATCTGTTCATCCATCCATGTGTCCATCTGTCTGTCTGTCTATCCATCCATCTGTGTGTCCAAGAATCCATTCATCCATCCATCCATCCGTGTGTCCATGCATCCATCCATCTGTCCTCCATCCATCAACCCTCTCATCAATCCATACAGCCATCCACATATCCATCCACGCATCCAAGAATCCATCCTCTCACCTACCCTCTCATCCATTCATCCACCCATTCTCTCACCAACCGACCCATTCATCCATCCACTCTCACACCCACCCATCCATCCACCCATCTATTCACTCTCTTAACCACCCACCTACCCATCCATCTGTCAGTTCATCCATCTGTCAGTTCATCCCTCTGTCAGTTCATCCATCTATCCCTCTGTCAGTTCATCCATCTATCCCTCTGTCAGTTCATCCATCTATCCCTCTGTTCATCCTCTCATGCAGGAGGTCCCTGACCTTGCAGATGTCCAGCAGTCCAAGACGTGCTGCCAGAAAGATGGGAGCGTGGTCCTGACTGCCGATGTTGACATCGCATCCCGCCTCCACCAGCCTCTGTACCATCCTGGCGCTGCGAGTCTTGATGGCCAGGTACAGAGGCGTGATGCCCACGTTGTCATAGACCTGCAACGCGTGGGATGCAGTGCTAGGCTTAGTGGGCTGCAGTTACAAGTGTGGGCTGGAACACAGTTTTCTATATTGGGCCAACATATCTGTAGGTGTGTGGAGGTGTCAGCGTGTTCATGAGTGGGTGTGTGTTCATATGTGGGTGTGTGTTCATATGTGAGTGGGTGTTCATATGTGTGTGTGTGTGTTCATATGTGGGTGTGTGTTCAAATGTGAGTGGGTGTTTATGCGTGTGTGCGTGTGTTCATATGTGGGTGTGTGTTCATATGTGAGTGGGTGTTCATGTGTGTGTGTTCATATGTGGGTGTGTGTTCATATGAGAGTGGGTGTTCATGTGTGTGTGTGTTCATATGTGGGTGTGTGTTCATATGTGAGTTGGTGTTCATGTGTGTGTGTGTGTTCATATGTGTGTGATTTATGTGTGCATGTGTGTGTGCATGAGGGCATATGCACATATGAGTGTACATGTGTTTGTGTGTGTGCACATGTGTGTGTGTGTGCACATATGTGTGTTTGCATATGTATGTGTGTGTGCACATGTGTGTGTGTGCACATGTGTAAGTGTGTGTATATGTGTGCACATGTGTGTGTATGTGTGTGCACATGTATATGTGTGAGTGCATGAGCATGCATTTGTGTGCAAGTTGAAGGTGGTTGTGTTAGTGTGTATGTGTTTGTGTCTGTATGTATTTGTGTGTGTGTATGTTTGTGTGTGTTCATGTAAATGTGCATGTGAGGGAGTGTCTGTTGTCATATGTGCCTATGTGCATGTGTGTGTGCATGTGTATAAAATGTATGCATATTTGCATGCATGCATTTAGTAGTGTGTGTGAGTAAGAGAGAGAGAGAGAGAGAGAGAGAGAGAGAGAGAGAGAGAGAGAGAGAGAGAGAGAGAGAGAGAGAGAGAGAGACAACATGTATAAAATAGTGCATGAGAAAATGGTGCTTGAAAATGTGTATGTGTGTGTATGCATATATACAATCTTGTTGTTGGAACACACACAATCATATCCTACTTACAAATCTTAAAAAGATTTTACATCAAATCACATACTTCTGCCATAGCTCCTTCCCAATTCTTTCACACTTTATTTCACTGCCTTCTCATTCCTTTCCAAGGTTTTACCAGTTATTCACTTTGACCCCGAAAATCTGTGCTCACCTGCACATCAGCACCGTGCTGCAGCAGCAGGTTGACTGCTTCCAGGGAGCAGTTCTCCACGGCAACGTGCAGTGCTGTGTACCTGCTGCTCTGACTCGGCTGGTTCACGTCAGCATTATGCTGCAAGAGCAGCGCACACAGGGGCATGGTGGAGGAGCGTATAGCACAGATCAGTGCTGTCTCCCCTGCATCGTTGCACTCATTGATCCGACAGATCCTTCCAGGGGTCACTTTGGGATGGAGAGGAAACTTGCGCTCTTTCTTGGGTACAGGTTTGTATTCTACATTGCAAGCGCCTGCTGCGTCAGAGTCGTCAAATTCCGGGCGTTTCATCTCCTCTCTCTCCACATCTTTCAGAGTCATGGATTTCAAGTCACTGTCACTCAAAGATCGCTTGTGTTTCTTCCATTGGCTTCTGGCAGTGCTGGGTGTATCTGATATTTCGAAGGTAAAAAAATCTTTTCCCCGTTCTTTCCAGCACAAGATGCATGTTTCTGTTGCCTTGTCCTGCAAAAGGAAGATGAGAAAACGCTTTCAATGTAAACTTATCTGGCACCATCTGCAAAAAAGCAAAACAGCAAATTTTAAAATGATTTCTAAAAAAATCTTGACACTATGCCAAAATGTGATGCTTCTCTCCAAAAGCAAAAATCAACCAACTCCTCCTCCTCCTCTTTCTTTTTCCTCTTCCAGCTCCCTTCTCCACCTCAAGCATTTCACAGCATGCCCAAAAATCACAGCAATGAGGAGCAATGTGACAGATGAGGGTCACGGCTGACGGATAGAGATGCGTTTTAAGCACAAATGAATGAGCACATTTCAATCATTACATAAGTGGGCACATTTTAAGCACAAGAGTTTTCAAGCACTAAGTGAATGGAGAAAATTCAGGTACAAGCAAAATGGCAACATTTAATGTGCAAACCAATTACAGACATTTCAAGCACAAACTGAATCAAAATATTCCAAGCCAAAGTTAATATGGACTTCTCAAGCACAAAGTGAATGGAAAAACTTTTCAAGCACACACTGAATGGATAGGTTTCAAGTAGAACTCAATGGTGAAGTTTTGAGTAGCTCAGTCTAGGCAGTAGCTGTACGCAGGCTTGTCACAGTGCACCTATGGAGTAATTTGCAACAACTACCATTACTCCATGACTCACAGCACTGCCCTGAGTTGACAGGAGAGAATGTTCCCAAAAATAATTTCAGAGCATATCTGATATCATCGAGGGATCATGATGGTTGTCATCACCGTGATATAAATTAGATGGCCAGCCCACAGAAAGTTTATGTCTCTGTATGTGTTCAGTTCCATTGTTTGAGCTGGCAAGACTTCCTCAAGCCCAGCCACAAAGACGAGTGGCATCAACACCACCACCACCACCACCACTACCATCACCATTGGTGCACTACTACAATCACCACCACTACCACCGCCATCACTCACCACTACCAACATCACCACCACTACCACCGCCATCACTCACCACTACCACCATCACCACCACTACCCCCGCCATCACTCACCACTACCACCATCACCACCACTACCACCGCCATCACTCACCACTACCACCATCACCACCACTACCACCGCCATCACTCACCACTACCACCATCACCACCACTACCACTGCCATCACCATCACTACCACTGCCACCACCACCACCACTACCACCATCACCACTACCACCACCACTACCACCACCATCACTACCACCATCAACACCACCATCACTACCATTACCACCACTACCACTGCCACCACCACCACCACTACCATTGGTGCACCACTACAATCACCACCACTACCACCACCACTACCACCATTACCACTACCACCACCACTACCACCACCACTACCACCACCATCACTACCACCATCAACACCACCACCACTACCATTACCACCACTACCACCATCACCATCACTACCACTGCCATCACCATCACCACTACCATTGGTGCACCTCTACAATCACCACCACTGCCACCACCACTGCCACCACCACTGCCACCACCACTGCCACCACCATCACCACCACTACCACCATCACCACCACTACCACCACCACTGCCACCACCACCACTACCACCACCACTGCCACCACCATCACCACCACTACCACCACCACCACCACTACCACCACCACTGCCACCACCACTGCCACCACCACTGCCACCACCACTGCCACCACCATCACCACCACTACCACCACCACCACCACTACCACTGCCACCACCACCACTACCACTACAATCACCACCACTACCACCACCACTACCACCACCACTGCCACCACCATCACCACCACTACCACCATCACCACCACTACCACCACCACTGCCACCACCACTACAATCACCACCACTACCACCACCACTACCACTACAATCACCACCACTACCAACGCCATCACTACCACCATCACCACCACTACAACCACCACCGCCACCACCACCACCATAACCACCACTACCACCACCACTGCCACCACCACCACTACCACTACAATCACCACCACTACCACCACCACTGCCACCACCACTGCCACCACCACTGCCATCACCACTACCACTACAATCACCACCACTACCAACGCCATCACTACCACCATCACCACCACTACAACCACCACCGCCACCACCACCACCATAACCACCACTACCACCACCACTGCCACCACCACCACTACCACTACAATCACCACCACTGCCACCACCACTGCCACCACCACTGCCACAACCACTGCCACCACCATCACCACCACTACCACCATCACCACCACTACCACCACCACTGCCACCACCACCACTACCACCACCACTGCCACCACCATCACCACCACTACCACCACCACCACCACTACCACCACCACTGCCACCACCACCACTACCACTACAATCACCACCACTACCACCACCACTACCACCACCACTGCCACCACCATCACCACCACTACCACCATCACCACCACTACCACCACCACTGCCACCACCACTACAATCACCACCACTACCACCACCACTGCCACCACCACCACTACCACTACAATCACCACCACTACCACCACCACTGCCACCACCACCACTACCACTACAATCACCACCACTACCACCACCACTGCTACCACCACTACAATCACCACCACTACCACCACCACTGCCACCACCACCACTACCACTACAATCACCACCACTACCACCACCACTGCCTCCACCACCACTACCACTACAATCACCACCACTACCACCACCACTGCCACCACCACCACTACCACTACAATCACCACCACTACCAACGCCATCACTACCACCATCACCACCACTACCACCACCACTGCCACTACCACCACTACCACTACAATCACCACCACTACCAACGCCATCACTACCACCATTACCACCACTACCACCACCACTGCCACCACCACCACTACCACTACAATCACCACCACTACCAACGCCATCACTACCACCATCACCACCACTACCACCGCCACCGCCACCACTACCACCACCATCACCACCACTGCCATCGCTACCATCACCACCACCACCACCAAGACCATCAACATCACCACAACCATCGCAACTGGTGTACCACCATCACCACCACCACCATCAACATCACTACCACCACCATCAACATCACCACCACCATCAACATCACCACCACCATCAACATCACCACCACCATCAACATCACCACCACCATCAACATCACCACCACCATCAACATCATCACTACCACCACCATCACCACCACTACAATCACCACCACCACCATCATCACCACCACAACCATCACCACCACCATCATCACTACCACCATCAACGTCACCATCACTACGGTCATCACTACCACCATCACCATTGGCACCACCATCATCACCACCACCAACATCACTACCACCACCATCAACATCACTGCCACCACCATCAACATTACTGCCACCACCACCAACATCACCACCATCATCAACATCACCACCATCACCACCACCACCATCACCACCACCACCACTTGCACCACCATCAACATCACCATCATCATCACCACCACCACCACCATCACTACCACCACCATCACCACCACCACCAACGAGACCACCACCACCATCACCACCACCACCAACGAGACCACCACCACCATCAACATCACCACCAATATTACTGAATTAAGAAGTTCAAAACACAAACCCCATCCTTTAAATGGAGCAAGCGGGTGACAAAACCGTGGAGGCCGAGGTAGGAGGCCAGGGTGAGGGGCGTCCAGAACCCGTCCCCTTTGGCGTTGATGTCCGACACATCCTCCAGCAGCCGGTAGAGAACGTCCAGCCTTTTGCCATTGCGGATGGCCTGGATCAGCTGCAGTTCAGAACTGACAGGGCTCAGCTGAGGACGTTGGGGAAAGGGTCTGCCTTTGTTCAAAAGGATGTAATCCATTGACTGATGCTGATAGGCGATGAAGCAAAACCCTGTGTCAAACAGAAGAAATGCAGCGCTCACAGTGAGAAAGTCGGTCAATAAGGCATGTGTCGGTCAAGGTATTGATATTACATAGTGACATCACCCACATCCGAGACTCAAACTAATTGACTCTTTATTGATCATTGGACCACTTAATCATTTACTGGCACCCAAGGCCTTTCCCCACCCCCTACCCCCCCAAAAAATTGCAGTTAAGGAAACACACTACCAAAAAAATGAAAGAAGGGTTGGTGGATAGGCCAAACTTATGTTTATTTCAAAAGGAGGCCAGATTGAGACTGCACACATTTGTGTGTGTATGTTCAAAATCATATCAAAAGTTTCCTTTAGTTGAAAATGCTTTTTAAGAAATACTTAAATAGTGCTCATAGACAAGATGGGACAGCACAAAGCTTGTTGTTTAAACTTTGAATTTTTTTTTCCTTTTTTCTTTTCATGTTCAAAAAAACTTTACGGTTGGCAGGGGAAAATTGGGTGGGTCGGGTTATCATAATGACAGCTTTTTTCCTTTCCTACTGACGAGCACAGTGACAACATACACAGTGACAACATACACAGTGACAACATACACAGTGACAACATACACAGTGACAACATACACAGTGACAACATACAGTGACAACATACACAGTGACAACATACACAGTGACAACATACACAGTGACAACATACACAGTGACAACATACAGTGTTCAAAAAAAGTAGGGGATATTGAGTTTGAAGCATAAATATCAGATGAATCTTAGAAGGCCGGAATTATTTATTGATGGTCATGGATAGCCACTCCATTGCCCTACATTTTCACACCATTGACCTAGTTCCTGGATGCTCGTACAAAAAAGTAAATTAACGCAAGGCAGTTTGGGGTCAATGCCCCATTTTCACACAAAGGTTTTCTGCGTCAAAAACACGTGCAAATCAAATAATTTTGACTGTACTCACTCCTGGCAAGTGTGTTCTAGCCACACAGTCGGTCAAAACTTCAGTTGAAATCATGCAGCGGCTAAGAGAAGACCAAAGATGGGTCGGAGTCGGACTGCTACAGACCGGAAGTACGCAGGTGAACGTGGCAAGACACCTTGGTGTTTCACAGTCTGTCATCAGCAGACTGTGGAACCGTTACCGTAATACCGGAGAAGTTGTCAACAGGCCTAGAAGTGGGCGACCAAGAATAACCACCCGTCGTCAAGACTTGATCATCACCAATCATGCTCAACAAAACAACACCCAAAGTGCTACCCGGTTGAGACAACACCTCCAATGGGTAGCAGGGGTTCAAGTCTCCGCCCAGACCATCCGAAACCGGTTGCACGACGCTCAGGTGAACGCCTTTAGACCGAGGATAGTGTTGCCTCTCACACCACGCCATCGCCAAGCAAGAAGCGCCTGGTGCCGCATCCACCAACGATGGACCAGGCGCCAATGGGGTGACGTGATGTTTTCGGACGAATCGAGGTTTGAGCTGGACTTCAACGATGGCCGGGTGCGGGTTTGGAGGCATCGTGGAGACCGTTATCATCCGGACAACATGATTGCTCACCACCGCTTTGGACGGGGCAGCGTTATGGTGTGGGGTGGCATCACCAGCACTGGCAGAACGCCCCTTCATGTGTGCCAGGGCAACGTCAATGGTGTCTACTACCGGGACAACATCATTGATTCACTTGTTGTGCCCTTTGCACGCCGCCATGGGCCGGGATTCATCTTGCAGGACGACAATGCCCCAGCTCATCAAGCAAATGTCGTCAGGAATCACCAGCAAAGACGGCAGATAAATTCCCTGCCATGGCGATCGATGTCGAGGACCCCGACCTGTCCCCTATTGAAAACTGTGGGACTTTCTGGGGAGACGTGTCCGGGATGTCGTTCCAGCTCCCCAAAACCTTCAGCAGCTGACCCTTGTCCTTCAGCAGGAATGGGCTGCAATTCCTCAAGCAAACATCAGGCAGCACATCAACAGCATGAGGAGGCGCTGCATAGCCTGTTTGACCGTTAACGGAGGCCCAACCCGTTACTAGAGACTTTCAGAACTTTTGTTATTTTTGAAATGTCACCCTGCTTTGAGAGGAAGCGTGTAAAAAGTCACGTGACTAATTTTGTTGTTGATTTTTGCTTTGAAAATGTTGTTAACATGCTGTTGCATCCATAATGAAATAAAACAAGTCTCTGATTATAAACGGAATTTGTTTATAGTCTCATTTATATCAATATCCTCTACTTTTTTTGAACACTGTACACAGTGACAACATACACAGTGACAACATACACAGTGACAACATACACACTGACAACATACACACTGACAACATACACACTGACAACATACACACTGACAACATACACAGTGACAACATACACAGTGACAACATACACAGTGACAACATACACAGTGACAACATACACAGTGACAACATACACAGTGACAACATACACAGTGACAACATACACAGTGACAACATACACAGTGACAACATACACACTGACAACATACACACTGACAACATACACACTGACAACATACACACTGACAACATACACACTGACAACATACACACTGACAACATACACAGTGACAACATACACAGTGACAACATACAGTGACAACATACACAGTGACAACATACACAGTGACAACATACACAGTGACAACATACACAGTGACAACATACACAGCGACAACATACACAGCGACAACATACACAGTGACAACATACACAGTGACAACATACACAGTGACAACATACACAGTGCAACATACACAGTGCAACATTATACAGTGACAACATACACAGTGACAACATACACAGTGACAACATACACAGTGACAACATACACAGTGACAACATACACAGTGACAACATACACAGTGACAACATACACAGTGACAACATACACAGTGACAACATACACAGTGACAACATGCACAATGACAACATACATACACAGTGACAACATACACAGTGACAACATACACAGTGACAACATACACAGTGACAACATACACAGTGACAACATACACAGTGACAACATACACAGTGCAACATACACAGTGCAACATTATACAGTGACAACATACACAGTGACAACATACACAGTGACAACATACACAGTGACAAAATACCCAGTGACAACATACACAGTGACAACATACACAGTGACAACATACACAGTGCAACATACACAGTGCAACATTATACAGTGACAACATACACAGTGACAACATACAGTGACAACATACACAGTGACAACATACACAGTGACAACATACACAGTGACAACATACACAGTGACAACATACACAGTGACAACATACACAGTGACAACATACACAGTGACAACATACACAGTGACAACATACACAGTGACAACATACACAGTGACAACATACACAGTGACAACATACACAGTGACAACATACACAGTGACAACATACACAGTGACAACATACACAGTGACAACATACACAGTGACAACATACAGTGACAACATACACAGTGACAACATACACAGTGACAACATACACAGTGACAACATACACAGTGACAACATACACAGTGACAACATACACAGTGACAACATACAGTGACAACATACACAGTGACAACATACACAGTGACAACATACACAGTGACAACATACACAGTGACAACATACACAGTGAGTGAGGTGCCAGCACCACCTGCTCTCTCTGGGAAGTTTTCCACAAACAAAAATAGTAGTGGCTATGGAAACCCGGCTGATCCTATATTTTCTGCTGACCCTAAACTGTTTTCTATTGTGAAATTTTTTAATTTTTTGTTAATCGACAGTAACCAACAAATTATGTGCTGTCCCATCTTCCCTGCCCTACAAGCACTTTAGGAATCCAGTATCTATTCTTTAAAAGTTTTTTCAACAAGAGAAAAAAAATGATTTATGTTTAAACTGGCTTCTTTTAATATTTTTTTTAAGTTCAGGTGGACCTACCGATCCTATTTTTGTGGTTAATGTTATTGTAACCCGTCACAACTATTGTTTCATTTGGTCTAAAACGGCTGCATCATGGGTTGATCATACCAAAGATCTTTGATCACAGTACCATCTGCCACCACTTTCCTCACACAAACAAGGTTTCAGTCCAGGGTGGGGAGAAGCAATGAAAGGGAAGCACCTTGCCCCCCGCAAATGCAACCCAAAGATCTAGGCAGCTCTGAATGCCATTAGACACCAAACAACCCTGTAAAGTTGTAGTTTGGTGACCAGACTGATTCTTTTTTTTCTGTTGACCACAAACTTTTCTTTCAATCAATTCAAAAAGAAATCTATGGTAATAAATTGTGTGCTGTCCAATCTTCTCTGCCCGGTGAGCACCCGGGGAATCCACTATTCAAGTAAAAATACAGTAGTCGCCGCTTATTAAAAACACATTGGGACCGAACAATAGTGATTTTAATAAGCGGCGTTTTTATTAACTGTTTGCGTGTTGAACATGCCCATCAGTAACGATGTAAATCCGGACCGGACAAACTGTTTTTAAAAAACGGCTGTTTTTATTAACTGCATGTTTTATAAGCGGCGACTACTGTATCAGTTTATTTAGCAAATGAGAAAATGTGATCTATCTTCAATCTGGCCTCTTTCATGAAAAAAAGAATACTACAACCCTTTTTTTCTCCATGTTACCAAAACCACAACTATTTTTTCTTTTTAGCCTTAGTGCTCTCCCCAAGCAACTGCGGGTGAGTACTCGCTAAACACTGGGACAAAACCCCCTGTGAAGGTTTTGGTAAAAATGTGGAATCCAAACATACAGTTTCCTCCTGCTGGTGGCAAGCTGTACAGCAACAGGTTACACGCATGAAGTTTTGTTTGGACCATCAGTATCACAGCTTATTGCATAAAGTTCTTCAAATGAGAATGTTCAATGCTGTATACTTTTGAACTAAAAACATCACATGGTTTAAGAAGTCTGCTCACAACATGGCTTGTATGTTTTCCATACTTGTGTTTTCCCTTTCTGGGTCTGTGTTCCTGTTTTCCCCCATTTTTTCCTTCCATCAGCTCCCATTTCTGTTCTCTTTTTCTTGCGTCTTGTGTTTTATTTTGAGGATGTGTGTGTGTATGTGTGTGTGTGTGTGTGTGTGTGTGTGTGTGTGTGTGTGTCAGTGTGTGTGTGTGTGTGTGTGTAGCTCATGTGTGCTTGTCAGTCTGTCCTTCATTTTCTGCTAAAGTACATGTATGTGTGTGTGCATTTCTATGCACAAGTATTGCTATTCTTAAAAAACTCTAAAGAAACGGAATAATTAGAGGGTGGAGCATACATAAGATAACTAATATCGAATGTCTGTATAGGAGGCAGAGAGATAATTACTTTGAACCCTTTCTAGCGTTCCTTTTGCCTTTCGATTGCTGCTCAAACTTTTGATTGTATGCGTTTCGGTAGCATCACCGTTTCTTCTGAGAAGATTAATTTGCGCAGTTGAACTGCGATCTAACTTTTCCCTGTATAGTCTGGTCTCAATGAGATGTTTTTGTCTGCATACTTTCTCCATGGTACAGCATAGTAGCAGCCCATTTAATCAACTGTATAGTCTTAACTGATAATGAAGAAATATTTATTTTAACACGATGTTAATTTAATGTACATATAGTACACTATATGCTGACAAATTTTTTGAAATAAAAAAGGGTATTTACAGAAGAATAAAAATTACTTTGAAACTGCTGCAGTTGACTATGTACTCTAGGATATCTGGGGAGAAGCAGCTGATACTATCTGACTGACCTCATACACCTATCACGAGGTCAAGAACCTTGCACTCAAGATACGCAACACACCTCTAGTACTAAGAATTGCCCATCGGGGACAGTTTTCCCACTTATCTTTCTCCTCACAGCGATTACATCATTACGGTGACTTCACTGCATCACGATTTCCTGTGATGCAGCATTGCGTTCTAAAGCAAAATCCAAGCAGTTTCCCTAACAAATAACGACATTTTCCCCAAACGCGCACAAGAAAACTCTCGCCCTCGAGAGAAGTTTTCTGATCAGCTTAGCCAAGGAGCTTAGTTAGACTTAGAGGAGGGATTAGAATCATTAGTTATACCGTTTATACGAATGTGACGAATGATTGAATGTGTCTTTTCAACCGGAATGTTTACAGACCAGCTTTTCCCTGTTCAAAGACACCTACAGTTATTTGTGTAAACGCATAACTGTATTCTCATCTCAGACATAAAGACGTAAAGAGTATAGCGACAACTTATT
>JAWQFJ010011470.1:0-7500 GCA_034096865.1 Theodoxus fluviatilis
AAACACGTTTTTATTAATGTTTTGATTGCACTAGTTTTCTCATTTGTCATTTATGTCTCTCATGTGAGTTACATTTAAGGGGAGCTGGGGCGGATCAGTTCATTTTTATTTTATTTATTTATTTTTTTTTTTGGGGGGGGGGGAGGGTGTGTGTGTGTTCCAAACTTTTTTTAGGAGGAGGGGGGGGGTGTCTGGGGGCATGCTCCCCCGGACAATTTTGAGAACTGATTCAAAATGGTGTAATCTGGTGCATTCTGATGATGATCATTGCGGTTTCAGGCAGTCAGATTATGTTACTGAATAATACCCCAAAATTGACAACTCTACAGTAAACACTTTTTTTTTGCTGTTGGTTGGTGGGGGTGGGTGTTGGGGGTGGATGGAGGGTGTTTTCCGGAAACCCCAGAAACCCCCCTTCCGTCCGTCCTAGGGAGACCGGGCTGCCATGAGTCTAATTCGCGCACGAGAGTCACCGGAAATGCCCATCTCCCTCCCTCGGACAATCTCGGTCGGACTTCGCACCAGCAGGGCGGGTTTCAAAATAGGTAGTCGATCTTGGTCGCAAGATCTTGCTTCGCAGTAAGAGCTAGCTAAAAAAGAAACTACCCAACGTGACGAAGTAATGCGCATGCGTAGACGTCACGACAAGAGGTGAACTGGCCACATTTCAATGGCCGACGTGTTGCCGGTTCATTCAGAAAACGCTCTATTTCGAGATACTAGCAACCCATCCAAAGAAAATAGAAGCCATGCACAGCATTAATTTATCAAAGGTGTATGTTGAATGCATTAATAGATCGTGAAACCTCCTACAGTTTACACATCGAATGCAGGTCAACGCATCCACGACGAACTTTTGTCTCGAATCTTAAAAGCTAGGCACCTCTCAAGCTGCCTCGCTCAATCTACGCTCGTCTACGATTGGCTCGATAGCAAGCAAAGAATGAAACTGTCCATTCGGCGAGATCTACGTAGATCTACCGAGATCTTCGCATTTTGAAACCCGCCCCTGTTATAACGCAGCGATCTGATTGGCTGCAGATTACTCGCGGACTCGTTCTGAGCCAGCCAAGTTGGCCGATGCAAGCCGAATGCAATCTTGGAGGATGCAAATTGAATGCGCCTCACTCACGCCTGGATGCGGCAGTTTCGTTAATTACAGACCTTGGCATTTCGCTGAAGTTGTACTGCAGCTTTCAATTGCACAATTATTGCCAACGCTTGGCCATTATATCGTAGGTTGAACAGGCCACCGGAAGTGCTCTAGACAGTCAATTGCCGATTGGCCTTGAGAGGAAAAACTAAAATTACCTTGACCTCAAGATGTGCATCCATTTATAATATAGATCCGTGGTCTCACAAGCCTCTCGTGTGACCTCCATTATTTCGGACGGAATCCTTCCATCACGTGATATGAACTGTGCTAGAGACTCTTTCGCCGGCAGGCGAAGTCTCTAGTGGACTAGAATGAAACGAAGCTACATGAAGTGCATGCACAACTAATCAAGAAGACGTGCAGTGACTGACACAGGAAGTTACGTCAGGGGCTCGTGCTTAGGCAAGCAACATATACAACCTCAGTAAGAGCATATATCCGCACAAGTCCCCGCGACAAACCTATCTCCTACTCTCTCTCTCCCTCCTCTCTAATCTCCGCTACTTCTCTCTCACCTATCTCTCCTGCTCCTCTCTCTCTCTCTCGTCCAAAGATTATTATGAGGTTCATAGTGCATCACTAGAATCTTTGCTCTCTCTTGCTCTCTCTCTTTCTCCCTCTTCCTTCTCTCTCATCTCTCTCTACTACTCTCTCTCTCTCTCTATCTCTCTCACACACACACACACACACACACACACATACACACACACACTATTCAAATTTGCTCTGTCGTTTTTAAGACAGTGAATTTCGAATCTGGAATTTATGCCATGCATAATTTAAAGTGTGCGCACTACCTAAGGATGTGGAGATAGATGATACGTCTTTACGGCAGGTGGAAAGTCGACAGGGGAAAACCATTCACCCTTCGAATCAGAGGTAGTAGGACAAGTAAATTATCATGTAGAGGGCAAGCTTCAACTTTCAACAGCTAATAACCTTCGGCTTTTAGATATGAGTTCATGCTTTATGGAAAGTTTGACCTCAGATCAAGAACGCATTTTCCCAACACGCTGTGTCATGTGTATGCTATTTCCGTGCATTTGTTTTGTGCGGAAATTGTAAACTATCGTCTTCCACTTGACATCTTACAATGGCAGTCCGTCGACGCATTTTTATCCATCCTTGCCGCTCGAACACATGTTCCTTGAAACCGACTCAGATATCGGGCCAGATAGCCGTTGAAATAAGCTGTTGCTATCCTGTGACTGCCGAAAAAGCTTACATTTCTCCGTGCATCGCCCACTGGGCTCGACTTCACACTGCATGTGCTCTCAGAGCCACCACTGGTGGAGCAGACCCCGAAAGCACAAAGAATGCAGCTGTCCAGATCACATAGACTGCAGTAGTGCAGATCACATAGACTACAGCAGTGCAGATCACAAAGACTGCAGCAGTCTATGTGTCATAGACTGCAGTAGTGCATATCACATAGACTGCAGCAGTACAGAAGACATAGAGTGCAGTCCAGATGACATAGACTGCAGTACAGATCACAAAGACTGCATCAGTACAGAAGACTGCAGCAGTCCTGATCACATAGCTTGCATCAGTACATGTACAGATCACATAGACTGCAGCAGCACAGAAGACATAGACTGCATCAGTACAGAAGACTGCAGCATTCCTGATTACATAGATTGCATCAGTACATGTACATATGACATAGACTGCAGCAGTACAGAAGACTGCAGCAGTCCTGATTACATAGATTGCATCAGTACATGTACAGATCACATAGACTGCAGCATCACAGAAGACATAGACTGCAGTCCAGATTACATAGACTGCAGCAGTACAAAAGACTGCAGCAGTCCTGTTTACATAGATTGCATCAGTACATGTACAAATCATATAGACTGCAGCAGCACAGAAGACATAGACTGCAGTCCAGATTACATAGACTGCAGCAGTACAGAAGACATAGACTGCAGTCCAGATTACATAGACTGCAGCAGTACAGAAGACTGCAGCAGTCCTGATTACATAGATTGCATCAGTACATGTACAGATCACATAGACTGCATCAGCCTAGATTACATAGACTGCAGCAGTACAGAAGACTGCAGCAGTCCTGATTACATAGATTGCATCAGTACATGTACAGATCACATAGACTGCAGCAGCCCAGAAGACATAGACTGCAGTCCAGATTACATAGACTGCAGCAGTCCTGATTACATAGATTGCATCAGTACATGTACAGATCACATAGACTGCAGCAGCACAGAAGACATAGACTGCAGTCCAGATTACATAGACTGCAGCAGTACAGAAGACTGCAGCAGTCCAGATTACATAGACTGCAACAGTACAGAAGACTGCAGCAGTACAGAAGACTGCAGCAGTCTAGATTACATAGACTGCAGCAGTACAGAAGACTGCAGCAGTCCAGATTACATAGACTGCAGCAGTACATGTACAGATCAGATAGACTGCAGCAGCACAGAAGACATAGACTGCAGTCCAGATTACATAGATTGCATCAGTACATGTACAGATCACATAGACTGCAGCATCACAGAAGACATAGACTGCAGTCCAGATTACATAGACTGCAGCAGTACAGAAGACTGCAGCAGTTCTGATTACATAGATTGCATCAGTACATGTACAGATCACATAGACTGCAGCAGCACAGAAGACATAGACTGCAGTCCAGATTACTTAGACTGCAGCAGCACAGAAGACATAGACTGCAGTCCAGATTACATAGACTGCAGCAGTACAGAAGACTGCAGCAGTCCTGATTACATAGATTGCATCAGTACATGTACAGATCACATAGACTGCAGCAGCACAGAAGACATAGACTGCAGTCCAGATTACATAGACTGCATCAGTACATGTACATATCACATAGAGTGCAGTCCAGATTACATAGACTGCAGCAGTCCAGGCGATTGAAGTAGCCCTGATTACAAGGAAGCTTTGAACGGTCAAGAGGTTTCAAAAGTCGAAGTCCGGCTGAAATAATCAGATCCATATGATGCGCACTGTCGAAACATCCTTTTTTTCTTTGAACATAATTATTTGGTTGACAAATTGGAGCGAGATGAGTAAACTTGTGAAAAGTTATGGTCTGGGAAAAGAGGAGTACCAGCGAGTCGAAACGACAAACTAGAAGGATAGAGTGGCTTCTAGAAGGATAGAGTGGCTTCTAGAAGGATAGAGTGGCTTCTAGAAGGATAGAGTGGTTTCTAAAAGGATAGAGTGGCTTCTAGAAAAATAAAGTGGCTTCTAGAAGGATAAAGTGGCTTCTAGAAGGATAGAGTGACTTTTAGAAGGATAGAGTGGCTTCTAAAAGGTTAGAGTGGTTTCTAAAAGGATAGCGTGGCTTTTAGAAAGATAAAGTGGCTTCTAGAAGGATAGAGTGGCTTCTAAAAGGACAAAGTGGCTTCTAGAAGGATAGAGTGGCTTCTAGAAGGATAGAGTGGCTTCTAGAAGGATAGAATGGCTTCTAAAAGGATAGAGTGGCTTCTAGAAGAATAGAGTGGCTTCTAAAAGGATAGAGTGGCTTCTCTTCAACAGGACTACCGATCTGCATGTGGATCTTCTGAGTCGCAAGACAAGACAGTTGGTTGGAGAGCACCACGTCCCGCTGCCACCCTGCACCCCCACATCCACCAGCTCTCCCACTTGGCTGCGGTGGGAATTTAGTTGCAAGAGGCGTAGAACGTGCGTCAGTAGCAACACGTTGATTCACAGCACACTAAATACACGGCCAGCAACAGTTTGCAGACACTATCAGCTTGCAGCAGGGGCATAGTTAAGGATCATTACAGTCTATTGTCCACAAGTGAAAGGGCGACCCACATGGCCAGTTGGGTGCTACTTACAACATACATCATACATGTACTAAAAGGGTGCCATTTGATGTCCGGGTCACAATAACCTCAGGGAAGGCTCACCCCAGGTGGTGTCAAAGATGCAATGGCGAACATGCCGTGCATATGTGTCTCATGTGTGTCTGTAGCAGGGAAGATAACATTTGACGGGCAGAGAAGCAGAATCAATTAACCACAATCTAGCAGCGGCTATCAGAGAGCAAGGAAGTGGTAAAAGTGTGTGAGTATGTGTGTGAGTATGTGTGTGAGTATGTGTGTGAGTATGTGTGTGTGTGTGTGTGAGTGTGTGTGTGTGTGTGTGTGTGTGTGTGTGTGTGTGTGGTGTGTGTGTGTGTGGTGTGTGTGTGTCTGAATAGAGAGAGCGAGAGAGGGGGGAGGGGGGGGGGGGGGTTGGGAGGAGAGGATATATACATGTAGATGGGTGGGTGAATGGAGTTTTACGGACTTTCAGCCTTTGTAGGCCAGTGACTATAAAATAATCAGATCTGGATTGAGTAAGAGGATATCGAGTCTCAATTGTCCCACTTATTCGCCTTTTACGGATCTCACAGGGAGACGCGGTGAGTATTTTTATCTTCAACCCAAGCGCACACGCACACGCACGCACGCACACACACACACACACACACACACACACACACACACACACAGACAGACAGAACAGACAGACAACCAGACACACAGAGAGACAGACAGACAGACAGACAGACAGATAAGACAGACAGACAGACAGACAGGACCAGACGACAGACGGACGGACGGACGGAGGACGGAGGGACGGACACCCGAGACAGACAGACACACAGGAGAGAGAGAGAGAGAGGAGAGAGAGAGAGAGAGAGAGAGAGAGAGAGAGACAGACAGACAGACAGTCAGAGAGAGAGACAGCAGAGACATAACAGACAGACAGACGGAACGGACGGACGGACGGACGGACAGATGGACGGACGGAACGACCGACGGCACAGACGACATGACAGACAGACAGACAGAGACACAGGGGAGAGAGAGAGAGAGAGAGAGAGAGAGAGAGAGGGGGGGGGAGAGAGAATGACTAAGAGAGAGAGAGAGACAGAGATAGACACTCACAGAAAGATACAGAGGGAGATAGAGATAGACACACACACAGAGAAAAAGATAGACACACACACAGAGAGAGAGAGAGAGAGAGAGAGAGAGACTGACTGCCTGCCTTACTGACTGCCTGCCTGCCTGACTGACTGACTGACATTATTTCGGCCGACGACCCATAATATGGTTGGTTATAACGAGCATGTATTAGGTTGAAATAAAAAACGATATTGAAACTTTTGGATTCATCTGTACAAAATATGTTAAAACAGATACAGTTTTACAGCAATCATAATATTCATGGAATAGTGCAATGCGAGTTTCATGGTACGTGAAGCTCACGATGACTGACGTAGCAGTTTCTCAATGTCACAAGCAACAATCATGCGCACATGTACTGATCAAACTATCGCACTTTAACAATGAGGGGGGGTGGCCGCGTCGGACCCATGACCTGGCTCTCTTTCCTACAGCGACTTTTGATTTATTTCAGTTTATTTTTTACGGGTTGCATAGGAAAGACTATATGCACAGCTCCGACATTGGTGTTATGTGCACAGGCTTGAAGCGGTAGTAGTCTACACATAGCGGACGTCTCTAGTTTTTTTTTTTATAAATATTGCTTTCTTTATTATTTGCGCATATTTCATTAATGTGAGAGAGAGAGAGATGAGAGAGCGAGAGATCGAGATGAGAGAGAGAGAGAGAGAGAGAGAGTAAGAGGAGAGAACGAACGAACGAACGAACTTTAGTTTACAAGGGTAGTGAATTAGGCAGTAGTGCCTTTCTTAGACATTCAGCCCTTGAGGCAAAATATTCAAATGTGGTAAGAGAGAGAGAGAGAGAGAGAGAGAGAGAGAGAGAGAGAGAGAGAGAGAGAGAGAGAGAGAGAGAGAGAGAGAGAGAGAGAGAGAGAGAGCGAGAGAGGGGGGGGGTAGGGGGGGAGGGAAGAGGAAGAGAGAGAGAGAGAGAGGAGAGAGGAGAGAGAGAGAGAGAGAGAGAGAGAGAGAGAGAGAGGTGAGGGGGTGGGGAGGGCGTGGGATCGGGGGGGGGGGGGGGGGGGCGGGGGTTGGGGGGGGGGGGGGCGCGAGAGGGAATGGGGTTGAGGGAGCAATAAACATTTACTTTCAATTCCCGTCATGATTTCATGCTGTTATGTTACAACTCAGTAGAACTAGACGGCCGGAGCTGCTCGATTTCTGAAACTCCGGATCGTATAAATCTTTTGATGATTTGTGATATATCACATTGTTCATTCCGTTCAATTACTTCGAATAACACGGCCGTAAAGCGCGTCTCCGTTATTAAGTGATGAAAGATTGTCGTGTGGACGCTTCCTCGCGTCTGGACCAGCTCAGACCAGCTTCGTGAGCTACTTGATAGGCGAACTACGTGTTAGTAGAACGCGAGACCTACTCGTGGCCG
>JAWQFJ010011470.1:12500-15000 GCA_034096865.1 Theodoxus fluviatilis
ACATCCGAACGGGTCACAGGGGGTCAATCTTAAAATAGTAACAGTGCCATGTAATTTACTACGCCTCGTTCTATATTTCAAGTATGGCGCTAGCTGTTACTATTGTAAACTTGAAACAACAACAACACCACACACACACACACACACACACACACACACACACACACACACACACATTGAGGCTTGTTCAGGAGTAAAACGCGCTGCATGAGCGCTTCATGTTGGCAATTGAGCGCTCTTTGCCTCTCCTGAACGCCTAAGATGTAGTGCAGCGCTTCACTTGTTAAAGGGGAGGTAAATCTTCTGCGCCCCATGTTGTGTTGATAGACGCGAAGAAAGTGTTTTCTTCGCCACAGACATCGTTTATGCACCTTTAAATGTATTCTGCATGACTAAAGTCCACTACTGTGTCATCCTTACTTGCCATTACTCGCACATACAGAGCGCTTGGGGCAAATAAAGCCCGTTCCAGTCCCAAAACGATGTTTCTGAGGGTTATTTTACGCATCGACGGCCAGTGCGGGATCAAAGACGCCATTTTGAAAATGATGCAAAATCGTCTGAATCATCTCGGATTGGTGATTCACAGCGCTGCTCAGCGCTGAGTGAATCACGCCTCAAAATTGCTGTTCAGGAGTGAATCCCATGCAGCGCTGAGCAGCGCTTTGCAGCCCTGCGCCTCCTGAACAATCCTACGGTGAACCCGTTCGTCTCCGGCCATTGCACGTAGCGTCTTCAATCTGGAGTAAGATAAAGCAGTATTTCAATTACATATACCTCGTAACCAACAATATCTTTATGATACGTTCAACCGTTCGTAGAATTCCTGGAAAATATCAGCTTACGATAACCTTCACCAATTGCGCATCTTGAGTTGGCAATTACGACGTACGGGATTTTATCATTACACTTGAACGGTTTCGGTGCAAACCGGACTTATCTGCGTTCTGTTAGAGACATGCTCTTGGCTCTCTCGTGGCTGTTATTGCATTGAAACTTTTACTTGCAGCGAAGCGCAGTGTGAACGAGCCCTAGGTGTTTCATGTGCTACTGTCCTGTCGCTCTGTCAGTGTCGAGACCAGAGCAGAGGCCAGCTGCAGGTCCGAAGTGGTTGAGATACTCCGGCTTATCTCTTGTGAGAGGCGAGTCTCACGTGGAGAGGTCGATCGCTTCCCTAGACCGAACGGATCTTCCGCAATGGTCGCGCGGAAAAGTCTAGTTTTGTATTGGCACTCTTCTCTGTTCGAGGTGGAGGGCGAGGGCATGCTCAGTTTATCATGACCTTCTCAAGCTACCTTCTGAATGCATAGAACCACTCTATCTGACCGCACCTAGGTCAGACGCACTTCTGCTACCGAGAGCGTGCGTGACCTATCACGGCAAGACTCAACCAATCAACGCCTAGATTGGAATTCCTCCGTTGCCATGGAAACGGGAAACTCGCAGATACCGGAGAGGTGATGTCAGTCTTACAAGACGGGAGCTACTGAAAATATTTAGCGCCTGTATGGTGGACAGAGCGCTTAAAAAGGGCACTACGCAGTTGAGCTTCTTCCCCATCATGAACGATACAGATGTAGTGTGCATAGGCCTATAGCTCCACACCTGGCGGCAGTGAAGGTGACGTATAGGGCAGAGGCGAGAAAGCTGATACCAAGGTTTATGAATATGACTGGTTTACGAATTGCAAGTCTCGATTTCTGTCACACCCGTCGCCTACTGGATTGGCGGTTGGTCGTCGCTGTCTGTCCGGCTGTCCACAGTTGGTGTGCTGATCTGTATTCTTATGTTTGACAATTATTCTGTGTACCTGTGTGTCTGTCTGTCTGACCATCCGTCCGCCCGTCTTTCCGTCTGTCTGTCTCTCTGCATGTCAGTCTGCGTGTCTGTTTGTTCGTCCGTTGTCTCTCTGCATTTATATAGTGTGTACGTGCAAGGGCATTTCTTGACGAAATCAGTTTTTATGAAAAACTTTAGCCAGCCAATCAATCAATCAATCAATCAATCAATCAATCAATCAATCAATCATTCATTCATTCATTCAGGCAGGCAGGCAGGCAATCGTTCCCACTCCCAAACTAATGCAAACGCGCGCATCAACATGCACGCACAAGCAGGTATTCACATGCCACCACTATCACCATAAGCAGCCTCCTGCACTGGTAAACCCAACTCTCGCAACTTACAGATCCATCTCCAAGTTAGCTGTTCCAACAGCGTGAAGTCAGTTGAGCTTTCCACCCAGTCTTTTGCTTGATCTCCATTTTACACCCTTCCATGTTCAGCGCTCGTTTGCTCCTGTCACGGCCCGGGTGGAAGACTACTAATGGAATTGTAGTCCCGTGCCGATATATTAATTTGTTGTTTTTAAGGGGAATTAGCCTGATTGTCCACAGATGACACCTACACCTGTATTCAAAACAAATGCCACACATGATATAAATCAAATGCAACAATTTAATAACATAAAAAGAAAAGAGCCAGTAAATGCAAATAAAAT